>JARQZK010003641.1:0-57500 GCA_030704885.1 Cynegetis impunctata
TAATATAATATATATATATATATATATATATATATATATATATATATATATATATATATATATATATATATATATATATATATATATATATATATATATATAATAATAATATATTTTATTTCCAGAATCATCATCATACACTTAAAATACAATAATGAAATGAAAACAGGTCAAAGAAACATCATAAATTGAAATTATGATATTGTTCTCAATTTGTACTACAATAGTCCATGAATTCTTTGAAAGAATATGGCTCACACTTCAATATGAACGAAAATACAGCCTTTCGAAATGAATTATATACAGATAACCGGCTAATACTTATTGTGGGAAAATTATACATTTTTATTGCCATATATAACGTACTATGCTCGGTATTCGAATATTTATGGATCGGAAAAAAATATTCATGAATTCTCCTAGTCGAGTTATTATTTTTATATTCAGCAAAATAATGAGGATGCTTACGAAAAAAAAGTAAAATTCTATAAATACATAGACCTGGAAGAGTTAGTATATTACAAGCTTTGAAACAACTTTTACAGGATGATCTGAAATTCATATTTAGCATTGTTCTTATAGCTTGTTTCTGAATTATAAATATATGCTCAGCATTTGTACTAGGGCCCCAAAATAGAATACCGTAAGATAAGAGGGACTGGAAGTTAGCAAAATAGATGGTATTCAATGTACTAACATCCACTTATTCCTTATAGCTCTTATAGTATAAATCACATAATTCAGTTTTGATGTTAATTTATCACAGTGTTGATCCCCACTCAGGTGTTTATCAACTATCATACCCAGGAGCTTTGTACTTGAGCTAACTGCTATACTATTGTCTTTTAGGATTATGGACTTGGGATGAATCATATTTGATCTTATATTAGAGAAATATACTATATTGATTTTGTCTGCATTTAGAGTTAAAGAGTTTGATCTGCACCATTCATCAATTTTTGCAATGGCAGATATCAGGCCTTCATATACACATCTAGTATTATGGGATGATATCAACACATTAGTATCATCAGCATATAAGTATGAATTAACATTCATCATTTTGTGGTTCGGTATTTGAAAATTATCAGTTTCCTTCTGCAAAACATGAAAAGTGATACTCAACCCATCGTGGGTCCTCTCCTGACGATTGTCAGCAATCCTCTCCAATACCTCTGGTAGATCGTCATCATAAACAATGAAAATAATGGGCCCTAAGATAGTACCCTGAGGAACACCTGTTGTTACTACTTTTCCAATGACTGAAACCTTTCACTATTCACGTATAGCACAATAGTTTGTTTTCTGTTATTTAGGTAACTCTCTATTAGTTTGAGAGGTATGCCTCTAATTCCCCTTTTCTCTAGTTTAATATTTAATATATATATATATATATATATATATATATATATATAATATATATATATATATATATATATATATATATATATATATATATATATATATATACTATATATATATATATATATATATATATATATATATAAATATCTATATATATATATATATATATATATATATATATATATATATATATATATATATATATATATATATATATATATATATTATATACTATTGATTACATTGTTTACATACATTCTTTACATGTATTCACATACTAGTTTATACATTACTATTACTATTAGAAAGAAATTCAATTACAAAGAAAAGATAAAAACATAAAAGAATGCTAGATTCATAGACACTTGATAAATATTCAATGGCTTTTATTTGGCACCTAGGTTAGGAAAACCTGTATGTGCCAATTGAATAGGTCTTAGAGGTCTAAAAGGAGATGGAGTTATAAGCAATAAGTCTAAAGAGAGATAGAATTACATACAATACACAGGAAAAACTTAAACGTTAAACTTGGGAACTAATGTGAAAGATATACAATTACCATAATATAACATATATTATTCCAGAAAATATCTGTAGAAATTTCTAGAATTTTGATAAATATACATTGAGGCAGTTTTATTGAATTTGTGAGGTTTGTGCAGCATTTTTACCTCAATCGGTAAGTTATTGTAACATTTTGGGCCCAGGTAGTTAGAACAATTTTTGAAGAATTCACTATTCGGTTTTGGAACTTCAATGCATTTGTTAGAAACATTTCTAGTGATATGACAATCATTAATATATTTTTTTGAATGTTCGTGTTTGTGTATATAACAACATATGGTATGAATGTATATGCATCTAATATTTTGAATTTTTGCATTATATAATAGCAGAGTAGAGTACCTTCGATTTTTCTTAGAAATAATTTTTAAAATTCTATTCTGAATAACATTTAATGGCCTCAGAGCCACCTCATATAAGCCTCCCCATACCAGGATTCCATAACGTAATATAGATTCCACTAAGCTGAAGTACAGTGTTATTAAGAGGTCTAAGCTAAGAAATTGTTTCACAAGATAGAATTTGTAAACTAAGTATCTGAGTTTTTTTGTTACGTAGGTTATGTGGGAGTCCCATTTTAAATTTTGATCGATGATAATACCTAAATATTTAGAGGTTTTAGTTTCTTGTATTTCGGAGTTTAGGTTATCATATATTAATTTCTTAAATTGGGGACGATCAGCAGATGTTTTGGAGAATGCAATATAATTTGTTTTTTTAACATTCAGTGATAGTTTAGAGGCATCTAACCAATTTTTGACGTGTTTAATTCCTGCAACGGCTCGTATCTTCACGGCTTCCCAATCTATACCACTAAAGACAAGTACGGTGTCATCTGCATATGATATTACTTTACCTTGAATATCTATTTCAGTTAAGCTTTTAATATATAGGTTAAATAGTATTGGACCCAGAACTGTTCCTTGAGGTATACCAATCCGTACACTTTCAGGAGTACTAACAGTTTCTCTAATTTTGACTTTTTGCTCTCTGTTCGTTAGATAGTTTTCAAAGACCCTCAGCACAAGATCCCTCACTCCATTTTGTTCTAGGAATATCAAGGAGTTTTCGATGGGGTACCGTGTCGAAGGCCTTTGCTAGGTCCAGGAATACTGCTATACATTTATTATTCTTATTCATTTCATCAGCAACATGTGATGTTATATATATATATATATATATATATATATATATATATATATATATATATATAATTAAGTGAACTAGGACATTTATTTGAAACTAATCAAACAAACCTCCTAGCGGAGCTGGTTATAAGAGTTCACGAAGCATCGAAATATCAACATCTGCCCCAGACGGTAATTGTTCGAAATGTTAATTTGTTTATCACAATCAATGGAAATTGATAGACAGACTGTTTCGCCCTTATCGATATATATATATATATATATATATATATATATATATATATATATATATATATATATATATATATATATATATATATATATATATATATATATATATATATATATATATATATATATATATTCCCGTTACATATTGGCATCTCCAGCGGCTCCCATCTACTCAAATGAGCTGAAATTTGGTACCTGGGCTTGTTTTCATTGCAGAAAGAAACTGTCAAAATTTAGTTGAATTTTTTCAGTCGCCGCCATTTTTACGTAGATATTTCTTTTTTCGTGGTTTTTGAAAAATTGCCAAACTCCACAGCTTCTGCAGATTGAGTTAGAGGGTTGAAGTTTGGTACGTACATTGGGATTATGTTTGCTTAAAATCCATTTTTGGTTTCAACTATTCTTTTCAATCGCACTGCATTTCGTGGTGACTATTTCGATCGAGTTAAATCAGTACACGATGCACTTCTCGAATTTTTTTCACGACAGAAGGTTGAAATTTTGTACTTGGATTATGTTGATGTTGAGAAACGTTCCTTCGTTGGTTTCAATAATTTTTTTAAAGCACGATACACTTCGCAAATTTTTTTTTATAAAATAAATTATTTTTTTTCAATTCGGATTGCTATTTAAGTGTGATTTTTCAAAATATAATTATATCCGTTAGAATCGCATCTCAACGCAATGCATTTCGCGACCTTAGTGATGGAGCTCTCACTCCTTCTTTTTACTTTCCACCAATTTGTAGATCTAGGTATCAACTTTGAAATTTAAAATGGGCACGTGATTTATAGTTCAAAAGTTGTTTTAACACTGATTCTAGATGATTAAGGTGAATTGTAAGGTGAATTATAATCTTACTGTCCATTTTTAGGAAGAAAACACGAGTTTTTCGAATTGAATATTTTTATATTTGAAATTGTTCATTGAAAACTAAAATTCAATATTTTTATATTTGAAATTGTTCATTGAAAACGAAAATTGAACATAATTAATTTTCAAACTTTCTACCCATTTATTTCAATGCAAAACATCTTTATCTTACAACTTTTCAAAATTATTCGAGTATCAGTGTCGAAAGAGCTTGCATACTATGTAGGTATCACATGCTGTATGGTAGTGCATGTTTGAAATGACACATATATCTTCGAAGGGGTTGTAACCAACCCCCTTTTGAAATGGATATTTATACCCTGGCTAGCAGGTAGATTGGTTAACATATAATGGTTCTTGGTTTTTCTCAGTAATAATAACACAGTGGGTAAAATGTAGGTATTTACTGTTTTCCTTTACATAAAGTGAGACTTATCTTTTTATTATTTTTCTTATTTAATTTTCCATCGACTTGTGATCTTCTTGAGGCGGATTGTACTTCTGATTTCTTGGTAGCTCCAGATAAGGTGGATTTCAAACTTCCTATAACGTGGATATTAGCTCCAGGTAAGGTAAGGTAAGGTAAGGTGGTTTTTCTTTTGAACTCCAGGCAACGTAAATTTCAGCTCCTGACAACGTGGATTTTAATTCCAGACCAAGTTTCCAGCTCTAGCCAAGGCTTCAAACCCAGACCAAGTGGATTTCAAACCCAGACCAAGTAGCGTCTATCAGACGCCACAGATACTCAATAAATTTTACTAAAATTTAACAAACTTTCAATTTATATTGAATATAATTCTAATATCTAGCGATGTTATTAGTTCGACAACCAGCTGCTAAAAGAAAGAACGATTCTTCATTCGACACTAACTAGATACTCTCTTTCTACGCAACTCATTAATCATAGAGCAAAGGAAAGTGAAGCGTGAAACCACGTACCTAAATGAACAATTCAGTACAAAATGCAGTGGCTACAGTCACTCGGTGAATTGACCCGTTACAGAGTAGAAACTATAAAACCAGTTATAATGTTAATCGATGTCCGCTTCAAATGAAAATAGTTTCATAAATATATTGAAGGAGATATTCAGATGAATAGATTTCTCTGAGTCACGCTGCATGCAACTCAATCTCAATTTAACTTGAAAAATGATCAAAATTCAAATTATAAATATATAATTTTCGAAAATATTTTACAAAATAGGGTAATAACTGAAAGCCCCTCATAATATTTCAAAGGTCAAACCTACAAAATATAGGTATATGGAAATAAAAACACCAGAATTTTCTCAGCATTTTCTCTATATGATTTGTGAGTTTGTAAATATTTTGTTATAACGCAATTTTTTTAGTAATAGCTCTCTGGAAAAAACTTGTATTTTAATATACTAAATGTTATATTACTCGATAACATTAGATTGTTCTAATAATGTTGAAATAATTTACAATACAGACAGGAAAATATAATAATAATAGTATATTACATAATAAGTGTGGTAACTAGGTTTTTAGCACACGCTAAGTGAAGTTTGAAAAACGAGCCGCAGGCGAGTCCTTTCATTCACTTAAGTTAGCTAAAGACCTTTACCAGGCGTAATATGTATACTATTTTATCTACAACCGTTCGTTTTGATTAAATACAAAATAATTATAGTCTTAAATTTCCCAACTTGGTCACCAGCAATGTTTTAACTTTTTTTATTGTTATGAAAATTATGATGTCATAGCGACAAAAAAGCAATGCCACTTTGAAGTTGTCAGTCAAAATGTCAGTCGAAAATATGGAGATTTCAAGGCTAGTTAAATAATTTTTTACCGCACTAGTGCGTTAAAATGATTTTTACAGCACTAGTGCGTTAAACTGATTTTTACTTCACTAGTGCGTTAAAGTAATATTTACCGCACTAATATGGGTGTGTAAAAACATAATTTACGCTCGGTTGTAGATAAAATTATTTAACTATTATTATGAGATCAGTATCATTCTGAACATTTGGATACTTAGATAATAGGATCCGCTCTATCGACTGAAAATAATTTCAGTGTTTATAATAAAAAGTAGCAACAACTATGATATTTCAAAGGAGATATGTTCATCATGGAATATTTCGCTTCGCTTCTACTTTTCGAATATTTTTTGAATGGCTTCTATAAACATATTTTCAACGGTTTCTGAGAAATTGATTAAATTCCTAATTTTTTGTTTGAAACATGGATCAAATCAAATATTTTTTACTGTTGTATTTGAATTCATGGTAGGCTGAGATGTTGCTAACCTACATTTTGTGTATCAGTTCCTTTCGAAGGAATTTGTTTTTCGTTGTAGAGGGTTGTTTCCAAATCGTAATTTTACCGGTAGGTATATACAAAAATGGTGTAAATGGCATTTTTGCAACTTGAACAATCTATACATCATTAAATATTCTGATAGATATTGAAAATGTCCTTAAAATTATATTTCATGTTCCTATAACTAAATAGTAAGGTTTCCGATATTATAGCCAGTTTCGTTGAAAATCATATTATTTTGGCGTCAATAATGAAAAAATATTATAAACGCATTGATTGTCGGAATTATGAAAAAACAAGTTTCATGACTGCCTAAGACAAATACGCCAACACTATTCGATTTTTATAGAAACTAGCTTTCATTTCGGAAACACATATCATTTTGAAGGAATTTTTATTTTCTTTCAGAATATTCAATAATATAAAGGGTGATCGATTTGAAAAATTGAACTATACATCATTTATATATATACACCGGCAAGACCACTATTTGTGAGCAGCCCTGTTCAAAGCAGAACGGTTTCCTTTAAACAAAACTTATTAATACACAACATATTGGTGAACTTTTTCGAAAATTTCAACTATCTACGAATCCAAATAACGCAGTAATAAAAATTCTTTTGTTGTTATATTTTGAACGAAATATAAGGAATTTCATTGTAGGCAAAACTTAAACAAACATATTTGGAAAGCAATACCGCAGAAGGTAATAATATATAGAGTGTCTTATTCAAAATATTGAAGTTGTCGCCAATTTTTGGAGTAGGCGACAGTGCTGAAAATATTTTGCATTGATAGAGCGGAGCCTATTATCTAGTTAGTTTATAGTACCATCGACCTTGCATCACCCTATATATATATATATATATATATATATATATATATATATATATATATATATATATATATATATAATATATATATATATATATATATATATTATATATATATAAATATATATATATATATATATATATATATATATATATATATATATATATATATATATATATATATATACCATTGTTCATGTGAATGCAATACAATTTGAAGGTGTAAAAGATGAAATCGAAGTTTGACATAGAAAAAATTGAATATCGATTAAATAAAATATATGTAAAACACTAGTTTAATTTCGAGGAGAACAATATTCATATTCTGCTATGACTAACTCCATTTTCAGAGAATGAAAAGAGGTTTGTACTTTTTAGATTTTTATTAAAGAAACACTTTCCTCCATTAAAAACACACACGGACATTGTATTATTGATGAAAAGCTAGAGGCTGTATAAATAATCTAACAGTTGGTCAGCAGATATTCCCAAGAAATTTTGTTCGTAAGTAGTTAGTTGAACATTCAAACAAGCATAATATTTTCTACAATTTCCATTCATGTTATTATATGTAAAGCCCCAATAACACTAAAAAATAGTTACACAGATAAATATGACTGAGCGATTCTTCAATGAAAAAATACTTCTTTCAAACTATCATTCCTCAATTAGTATAAAATATGCATACAAAAAAGTATATAATTCATGTTTTGAATGGATCCAACCAAATGATCCAAGCTTTTAAGTATTCAGAACATATTCACCTTTTTCTTGAATTTACCTATGTTTTACTACAGTTGTAATAAAAGTAAGAGCTTTCTAATGTAAAATTTAAAATGTGAAGGAGGCCAAAGACAAAATTCAGATTTATATACATCAGATTCAATGAGTTACATTTTTAGGATGCTTTTGTTTAATACTTTTACGAATTATAGAGAAATTAAGGAGTGATATATTGAATTATTAATGATAGTTGAAATGACACCAGCAACTGCCACTTTGCGTTTCCACTTTTCAAGAATACTTTACGATATGAAAACGTAATAAATGACAATTTTTGTATACTAACGTTTAATCCGTTAAAATATTCATTGAAAAACCACATTTAACTTAGTTTGCACACAATAACGAAAGATTTTCCATTACTAAACTGACAATGGTCTATGAAACTTAACAGTATGCTATTGAAGCATGGAAATGTGATTAAACCTACAAAGACATTCGCTAACAATAACTGGGAGTTTATATTTATCAGCGCGCAATAATCACTGCACAAATCATATATATCTTGTGAGCAAACGAGTTTCTCTGGTCTTATAGCAGATATTTGGCATCTTGTGTAATTAGTGAAAGTCAAAATATAGTACATCGATAAATGGGGTAAAGTACATTGTGTAATGCATAAAAATAAAAACATAAAATTTCTTACTGTAAAAACTTAATTATTTCTTCGTGAAAACAACTTTCAATACCATTCTTTTTTCGAATGTAACCTCTGCACAGTAACCTTCTTTCACAATGTTTTGTTTTCACAAATACAGCCTAAACTATCAGGATCCAATTTCTAATCATTTGTAGAAACATGTGTTTATATTAGGTATTCATTCGATATCCTTGTATAGTTCCGTTCGAAGGGCTATTCTTAATATGGATCTTATATCATTAAAACTTATTCAAATTAGGTATATGTTATATTTGATATGGCATAAAGTGTGTCAAGATTTTTGTATACTTGCATCGTATTAATATTGCTTTTTAAAAGATATGTTGCAGATGGTTTGATATGACCTGAACTATATTGAAGGATGAGTCCATAATTACATCTCCTCTTTCAGGATTTCATGTCACCTGTCAGTTAATTGACTGATTCTTATACAGTCCTAATAGACAAACTTCAAGTATTATTGCAATACCTGCATATTTTCATAAATATTTTTATTTCATCTTTATTCCATTCAAAAGAAGGTGATATCAGAAAATATCTAGAAGGTATTTGAAAATTCTGTCTATGACATTCAAACAAACATTTTATTTATGAAATATTCCTCAAAAGAATATTGTGTAACTTAATTTATTTATATTTCTTAAGTGTTAAAAGACCATAGAAAAATTCGTGTGATATGTACCAGATTAGCATTTGACGAAATATTCTATAATACGTATATAATATATTCAACTCTATAGCTTCATTTGAATTATCTATTGTACAAAATTTACAAATAAAATTTTCATCAAATAAAACAATTTGCCCACAAGTATAGGCAAGCATTATGCTAAACCCACAATACCTTAAACAATTACTTTAAAGCTTTTTGGTTAAGGGTCCTAAATGAATCTTCATTTTTTAGTGTTACTTCATGATCTCAACAGTTATACAGTTTAGGAACAACCTGTATATTATTTCAGATATGAGTTTTCCTATATGCCATATTATCATATTATAGTTTATATGTTTGACTCATCTAGATCAGTAAAAAATTGTATGAAATTCCGTAGATTAAGGAAATAATTTATACTCTTACCTAGGTTACTTGGCTGTTTATGATGATTTCAATAATTTCATTAACTCAAATGTTCGATCTGTTAGAATTTTATACATATCTTGAATGAAAATTTTGGCATACGCGATCAGAAACATTCGAAAATTGCATTCCAAGTGGAAGATAACGAGAGACTTAGTCTCATTATTTTTCTCAAAACACACTCCATATATAAGAGGCTCAATTGCATTTCTCAGAAACACTCAACAACTGTGAACGAAAATGGAATATAACTAGAATCCTATTCTCAGCTTATAGTAGCTTTAATTATTATTGTTCTATACATCAACTTTCGATTCAGTCATTCGTAGATAAACAAACAAATGTAAATATTTGTTTAATTGGTCTACAACGACGGTCAATACTGATATCATTGTGCTATACAATGATGAGTGAAATATACACTAAGTTACACGGAAAATCTATATGGTGTCTTGTATTTGTCTAATGGCTGTGCGCGTTGGCCCTCTTTCACTACATACAATCGTTCAGTACTTGGTTCCTTTTGATAGAAGTTATGAAAGTTATTTATATTAGCTTCGTTCGTGGTAAGAATCGAGAACCGATTCCGAACTATTTCAGAACTAATTCGGAATTGACATAGTACGCATGCTCGGTTCTGAACCGATTCCGGAATTTTTTAATCCGCCAACGATTTTACAACTGATTTAGGAGAATGTCAAGTTACGATAGTTATTAGTTTATCAAATGTGACTTGCGCAGATACGATTGTTTGGATATGTGACTTGCGCGGTCATGACTGTTTAGTTATGTGACGTGTGTGGTCACGACTGTTTGGTTATGTGACTTGCGTAGTCACGACTGCTTGGTTATGTGACTTGCGCGGTGACGACTGTTTGGTTATGCAACTTTCGCAGTCACTATTGTTCGGTTATGTGACTTGATCTGTCGCGTTTGGTTATGTGACTTGCGAAATTACCGAACAATCGTGAACACGCAAATCGCCAACAAAAAATCCTGATTCGATCCAAACCGATTCTAAGTCAGTTCGAACTTATCCGCGACCACATAAATCGAACGAAAATTTCAGAATTTCGTGATTATCTAACGCCGTAATTCAAAGTGAGCATGTTATCAGTTCAGAACCATTTCAGAATTATTACAACAAGCAAAGCTATTATATACTCAACAAAAGATAAAATGTTATGATTTCTTTTCAAAAATACGAAGAGAATATTTTTATTCAAAAGATATCAAGTCTATTTTTTTGTATTGATGGATTGAAATTTATGAAAAAAATAACTTCACTAGGTATAGTTACTAGCGAAGTTATTCTTAATTTAATTTACTTGAAATATATTTGGTTGTTCTTTGCCGAGATACTGATTTTTCTTTTAATCATTTTTTCATTTAATAATAACTTAACAAAAACTTGATATAATTTCTAAATTCAGTACAATTACTCATTAAATTTTGTCAAGATAAGAAGTAATGAACCACCAATGAAAAAAGTTAATCTTCATCCATTCAATTACACTGCATACGCTTGATGAAGAATATCTTGTGATGGGGTGAATGCAAATATTATTTTCGTACTTGAGTCTATTATTTGGAAAAAACCAGCCTGAACCGATAGCTCGAGGGCCCGTTCGTTTTACTTCGGACATTTAAACTATGCCGCATCAAAGGCGGCTTTGATGTTTCAAATATGTGAATAACTTCGTGTACACTATTTCAAATGATGTAATGCTAAATGTTTTCTACCGTCACCTATATACGTTTGCATAACTAGGTAGGTATTGTCTTTTACACAAAAATTTATGCCTAAGTTGATTTTCCTTCACATACGAAATACGAGAAATTCGACATTGAAAACCAGTTTTTGAAATAGATTGAAATTTGAGAATTGAAATATTAGAGCCTTTATGTCGCTTAGTTCTCAAATACAGTCAATAATTCAATTTACAAAAAGTAAGCTCTGTCAGCATTGAAATAAGTTAAATGGTACCTTTTCGAAATAACTTCTTAGAAAAAAACATCGGTACGATGTATAAGATAAAATACTATATTCTTTCATTTATCAATTGAATATGAATTCGTGAGTATACAAACATCAAGTATAGAAAAGCGGCTTTCATATTCAAATGTGTTTGGCTGTACTTCTAAAACATAAGAATCCAAGAATAAAATAAAATTTTAAGTTATTCAGAATTTTAAAAATTAGGAATTGTTACATCAAAGTTCCTGAAACATCTCGTTTGGCAAAAACTGATTAATTTATTTAATTATCTATATTTTACGAAAAAGACTATCAAGAGTGAAAGTATAATTATTTTGTTCCTAAGGAAATAATATCCTATGATCATCTCCAGTATCATTACATCCTCAAAAAATTTATTGTTAAACCATAATTAAACACTCTCAAATTAACGATAACAGGAAAATTCTTTTTAAAGTTTCCGTCATTTTTTGTCTTTATTTAGAAAAAGTTTTTTTGATTCATGCCAGGAACCTACTTACATTTATTTTTATCATTCATTCTTATGTTCATTAATATATTCTAAATTTTAAATTTCAGGTTGAATTGAGTTATACTGTCTGAATGTGATTACAAATTGCTTATTTCTAATTTGACTTCAATGAATTTCTTCTAGTTTTTAATGCCGATCACTCAAATCCTTAACCAAATATATTAATTTTACTAAAAACAAAATTAGCTTATATCTTCAAGTAATGTCCTTACTCGTAATGTGTCACATACTGCACGTCACGTGACGACAGTCGATGTCGTGGTTGGTTGGAGTGCCGAGCGTTGGGTTCTGCACTCGACTTACCCTGCAGGCCACGACCCGGCTACCTCTGTAACAAAAAATCATATATTATAATAATGCATGTTAAAAATAGAAACGATACTGTGGAAGAATAACGCAGGTGTAAACTACATAATAATGCAAAGAGCGGTCAGTTTTATGACTTTAGGTACACTCAGTGGGAATTTATCTTGCTCTGCAATAAGTTCACATGATTTTCGCCATTGATTGGTTTATGGTTATATTTTTTTGAAGAATAATAAATTATTGCACTTCATCAAATGACAATGGTTGAGGAAAAAAGAAAATACCACGTGATTCCTCCCTGAAGTATGTGTCATGGAAGAGGGCAGCTTGAGTTATCGGGATTAACTCCTTCAGCCAGATCAGAGGATACACTTGTATGTACCAGTGCATTGAGGATGAGTGAGACAGGATATTTATGGTAGATATGAAGTGTGGGTAAAGTTTCAGAGGATAATAATGGCCCAGCATTCACCTTGTAAGTATGCAAACACTTAATGCCATGAGGAAACCTCTGGGAAAAACTCACAATAGTCCAGTCGACCCCGGAGTTCGAACCCAGGACATTCCAAATACTAGCCAGCGTATCTAAGTACTTGGGTAACTAGCTTGGTAGACAATAGTGAGGATCTAAAGAGGATTTTATATCTGTTTTATACCTTCTGAACCACGACGTTTGAGATTATTTTGATGCCTGCTATATATATATATATATATATATATATATATATATATATATATATATATATATATATATATATATATATATATATATATATATATATATATATAAAATATATTTATAGTCTTATGGTACAGCAAATAATATACTATTGCACTGTATCGATAGTTAAAAGTGAGTTGCAGGAGTGGTTTTTAAATTAATTTTTAACCTCCTGGGCCGACATAGAAACATGAAATCCGTATATTAAAATGACGGCAAATTAGGGGAAATAGTCGAAACCCCCAAGAGAAACATCATTTATATCAAATTAATCCACGCACAAGCTGTGGAGCTGCGCAAAACCTTAAGAGTCACAACAATAAATCTCTACATAAAAATGGCGGATTTTAGAGAAAAAGAATTTATACCACAAAAGGATCTTCCATGTCATTAGCTTTATCCACGTTCAATATATTTTCATATATCCTCAAAAAGGATCACACATTGTGCTATCGATTTGAAAAACTTCTATTCATAAACCTAACCGCCACTCCATTGGCCAAAATTTTGACTGAATTTACCCTTCATTCAGTGAAAGGGGACCGCTGTGGATATATATATATATATATATATATATATATATATATATATATATATATATATATATATATATATATATATATATATATATATATATATATATATATATATATATATATATATATATATATATATATATATGTATACATTTTGCGGAAATCAAATAAACCACAAAAATCAATCCAGTAGGTATAAAACGGATTTGAAAAGTACTCCCGCACCTCCAGTTGACTTTCGAAATAAATAAATATTTTCAGAATTGATACAATTAAAAACTATGCTGCAACTTTGCCAATACATGGAACATGGATATTTCATAAGTTTATAACTTACTGTATCAGCAGGAATTAATGAAAATGCACTATTAATAGATGGAATCTAAAATGCGATAATCCTATCATTTCAACGGCCGTATTTCAAAGGAATATTGCTACACTTTTGAAAATTCAAATAGACGTATTCTGTAGGTATTTATTATTTTGCTCATAGTGAGAAAAATATGATATCACAAAAGCACCCGGTTCTTATTGATAAGAAGAAAAGATTTCTCCAGAAGCGTGTGACTATATGTCAGGTTTATTTTCTTTTCCCTACATGAACATTTTGAGTATGAGATTAAAATAAGTTATTTATCTATATATATAAAAATTTCTCAAATTCTGAAATAAATCGAGCGATTTAAAGAAGTATTAAGAAAATGTGAAATGGCATCCTCTTACTCACGTACAATACCTTAATTTCAAAAAACTTATGAGCAGCAGAGCTCCATCATTAATGTCGTATTTTTCGCACCAAATGCGATTCTAACAGATTGAATTAAATTACAAAAAATCACGCTCAAATAGCAAAACTAATTGAAAAATAGAAAATAATTGATTTTAATTAAAATTAATTCGTTGAAACCAACGAATAAACGTACTAAATTTCAATCCCCTATTGTAAAAAACAATTTGCGAAGTGCATCGTGTACTGATGAAGCAGGTCGGGATGCGATTTGAACGGATCTGCCCCCGCGCGATGCAGCGCAACTGAGTAAAATGGTTGAAACTACCAAAATACACTTTCTCAACGTTAACCCAATTTACGTACCAAGTTTGAACCCTCTGACTCAATCTGCAGAAGCTATGGATTTTGGCGAATTTTCGAAAACCGCGAAACATGAAATAGCTACGTAAACATGGCGGCGTTTGGAAAATTTGAACCAAATTTTGATAGTTTCGTTCTTCCACGAAAACAATCCCAGGTACCCAATTTCAGCTCATTTGACTAGATAAAAGCCGATGGAGATGCCAATATGTACCCATGATTGCGAAATTCGTGGATGTCTAAAATGGATAAAAAACTTCTCCCGCGCCTGACTGCCTTCTTTCGATACACCGCAATGGTATGTATTTTATGGAAAAATGCGACCAAAAAATAAAGTTGCAAGTAAAGTTTATCAAATTCATTCAATTAATTTCACATTTTAATATTTTTTATTTTCTTGACCTCGTTCTCGACGATTTCTCATAATTTATCAAATTCATTCAATTCCTTCTATTTTCAAAATTCCTCTTCCTTTAAAGCATTGAATGTTCAAGAAACTCAACCCAGCAATTTTCATCATCTTAGATTACATTTTGAACTCTCATTTAGGTTAAACTCGCTATATATTTTACACATATTAAAAAATACTGCATTAATGAAATAATATCTAAAATTTACTCTTAACAAAATAGATAATTACGTTTCAATATACAGAAGGAGAAAGGTCATCATTATTTCATCCTCATATTCATTATATCTATAAGTAGAATCAACATTGAAAGATTAAATGAAGCAAATTATGATAATTCATGTCAAATTCAATAATTGAATGTCTAACTTAAATTCGATTTTCAACTGAAGCATTATATACAACTCAGATCTATAGTATTGCATAATTATATTACCAATGCCAAATTATAGAAAGAAGAATGAAACAAATAATATTTTCCAAAGTAATACTCTAAAACTTATTGATTTATAATTAATCACATCAAGCTTTAGAATAGATTTCAGAATAGATTTATAAAGAAAATGCGGGAAGAGTTACACAAACTTCTTTCGAGGAAGGTATACAAAATTTTGGATTTAGTGTAGCACCAAAGTTGATTACCATTTTCAAATCTTCCAAGTTTCTCATGCATTTTACAGAAGATTCAAAAAGTCATATAATCTTCAAACTCTGTATCTACTCACCTACTGCTAGACGAACCACTCGTCTTTTTGGGCCGGCTGCGAGACGTGGTCCTTTTCAGGACCGCCGCCCCCGTTAGGCTGCAGCTGGCCCGATCTCAGTTTACCAGGCAGTAAAGGCGGGCCCGGGCCGGCATGCTGTTGAGGCGGAACCCGAGCGGGCCCGCAGGGTGCCACCAGTTTCCCTGGACGCCAGTTAACGTCGTTGTACTTCCTTGTTTCATAGCACCATTCGATCCGTACATCTGAACTGTAACAAGGAGAGCGACATTGGTGATCGATAGTCCAGAAAGAATTTATCTGTATTTTATATCGAAATTCGTTGTTTTCACATCATATGCTAACTCTTTTTCAGAAGAATTCCTATATCTGCTGTTCTTGAATCAGAGGGGACAACCCATATATTTTGGAATTTTTATGTTCCTTCCTTGAAAACAATTCCAACAAACTATCACACTTGTGGTCTAAAATGATTAATTTCAGTACTTCACTATCCTATATCCGAAGACGATTATGACTAACATCTGAAATGAGCAATTGCCACATTAGGAACACCTGTATACATATTTGGGCGGTCCTTTATTTTTTGTGTAAAGTAAAAAAGGCAAAATTATAAAAATCATTCATATTTTATTAAAAAACGTTGTCAGGAAACATTGAAACCCTGAAGATGTTCTCGTGTTTTTTTGTACTCGCAATTAAAAATTAGCAGAACGAATGAAATCATTTTTTTGACTATACATTTTAATGAAATATTAATGATTATTATAATTTTGCCTTGTGTTACTCATCATGAAAAATGATGCTGCTCAAGTATGTATATAGGGTGACCCTAAACTTGAATAATTTGGCAATTGCTCGTTTCAGACGTTTTTCATAATCGTCGTGGGACAAAGGATAGTGAAGTACCTGTAGTTCTTAAACTAACCCTTTTAGACCACACGTGTGAAAATGTTTTGGAATGGTTTTATCGGAAGGAACATGAAAATGCCAAAATATACAGGTTGTCCCATTAATAATTTTGAATCTGATGTCACGTGACCGACAACAAAAAGCTCATTGGGTACCGAGATATTCCCTGTCTCTATCGTCGTGGAACGCCCCGCATATATATATATATATATATATATATATATATATATATATATATATATATATGAGCGTTAAATTGTTGAACGGTGTGCGTCAAGGATCCATCCTCCAACCTATGCTATTCAACCCCTCTTAACGATCATAACAATCAATTTCAAAGTAGCGTTACATTTTTTCCAGATACCAAGAGATGTGGCTAACCTCTACAGTGATGTTGATAATTATTACTTGGAGGCAAATATTAATGTACCAATAACAAATTGTTAATATAGGTACTTCAGTTTCTACCAGAGTTAAAGCTCAAACAAAATTCAAACTAGGTTCCCACAAAATATGATATTTGAATATTATTCACGTAGATCTTTCAAAATGCAGTCAGGATATGTCTTCCAGGTGAACAAGCGGTTAAAATTTTCCTGTTACACTTTCTCCCATCTGGCGTCCTGTCAAAAGGCTCTTCTTTTTAACGAGAAAAACATGAGCAGATCGAGTAATAGACTGGTTAATAGTAATCTGTCAAAAATATAATTAATCTTCGTCAAAAGAGAAACCCCCATTGGATAAGAACCTGAAATAAATTAGTTGTATTTATTGCATTAGACATTTAGATTTTGTGTTATTTTAAAATGACCTGCATTTACTATGTTTTCATACTTTTACTATTAAAATAAAAATAATAGATGCAGGTCTTTCCAAAATACCACAAAACCTAAATTATCGAATCAACAATAAAAATAATACATATTTCATAACCAGTTATATGATACATTACTCTTTATACACAGATGAATCAGAATTGTCAAAACATAGTGAAAATCCTCTCCCAATATATTATTTTTCTAATTTTCCACGAAGCACACTACCACACTACGGAATTTTCAAGTTCCGCAAGCATAGTTTTCAAAACACCTACCTCTGAATATGGGATTAAAGCTGCTAATATCTGGTGGAAACAATTTACAGTATAAATGGCAAGATGTGGTAAACTAATGTTGTCGAGTTGAGGAATTAATATTGCGATTTATGAATACATAATCTCGACTAACATATTACTTTTATCCAGAACATTTCTGTTATGCATCTCAGTCAGTTTTTCTCTCCAAGCGTCTAGCAGTTTCGAGATTGGTTGTCAACTCACATAATTATTATTCAACTAAAAGTGGTAATGGTCCAAATACTATGACGATTTTTCATTTTCGTAATAAAAGTTGATGGTTTTCTCTTGAAGAAGTCATCAGCTTTTGGAGTTATATTCTCAAGATCTCTACAAAACTGCTATTAACGTGATATTTGTTAGTATTTCAATGTTCCTTTTATCATTTAATTCTGCCTCCATTATTGAATAAATACGTAGCAGACAAATTTCGTTTGCCATTTTTATTACCGTTTAATTAGTCGCAGGAAAATATGAAAAAAGTAGAGCAGAATTATCGGTATAGAACGTTTATATGGATTGGCAATTGCTCGTTCCAGACGTTTTTCATAATCGTCGTGGGACAAAGGATAGTGAATTACCTGTAGTTCTTAAATAAGCCGTTTTAGACACAAGTGTGAGAATGTTTTGGAATCGTGTTATCGGAAGGAACATAGAAATGCCGTTGACAAGTGTCAACGGCTGCTTCCATATAAACGTTCTATACCGATAATTCTGCTCTACTTTTTTAATATTTTCCTGCGACTAATTTCTTTGTTGTTAGATAAATAGTACCCTATTATTTTTATTTTCGAACATTACGTAAGTAAAGGTTTCTGTGGTTTCCCTTGCCATCTAATGATAACAATTTTGAATGTTGATATTAGACTGAATAGCACGTAATAAATAACAAAGAACAACCACTTTCGGAAAAAAATTTTAGCAAGACGAAGTAGTCTTTGTCTATTCAAATTTTTTCAAATCAATAAATGTCAAAGAAATTTCAATTTTTTCAAAAGTTTTGAAAAACTACGAATGTCGTAGTGAAACGTCAACTTTTTAATAAAATCGAGTTTTTTAAGATTCAATTGCTAAAAATTATCAAGAGATTAAAAATAGATCACACGCAATAACAATTCGAATAAATATATATATATATATATATATATATATATATATATATATATATATATATATATATAATATATATATATATATATATATATATATATATATATATATATATATATATATATATATATATTATATATATATATATATATATATATATATATATATATATATATATATATATATATATATGAGCGTTAGATTGTTAAACGGTGTGCGTCAAGGATCCATCCTTAAACCTATGCTATGCACCCCCTCTTAACGATCATCACAATCAATTTCAAAGTAGCGTTACATTTTTCCCTGGTACCGAGAGATGTGGCTAATATCTAAAATGATGTTGATAATTATTACTTGGAGGCAAATAGTGTAATGTATCAATAACAAATTGTGAATATAGGTACTTCAGTTTCTACCAGAGTGAAAGCTCAAACAAAATTCAAACTAGGTTATCACAAAATATGATATTTGAATATTATTCACGTAGATCTGTTACACTTTTTCCCATCTAGCGTCCTGCCAAAAAGCTCTTCTTTTTTACGATAAAAACATGAACAGATCGAGTAATAGACTGGTTAATAGTAATCTGTCAAAAATATAAATATTCTTCGTCAAAAATTAAGAGAAACCCTTATTGGAAAAGAGATAGTACCTGAAATAAATTAGTTGTATTTGTTGCATTAGATATTTAGATTTTGTGTTATTTTAAAATGATCTGCATTTACTATGTTTTTATACTTTTACTATTAAATTGAAAATAATAGATGCAGGTCTTTCCAAAATACCACAAAACCTAAATTATTGAATCAACAATAAAAATAAAACATATTTCATAACCAGTTATACGATACATTACTCTTTATACACAGATGAATCAGAATTGTCAAAACATAGTGAAAATCCTCTCCCAATATATTATTTTTCTAATTTTCCACGAAGCACACTACCACACTACGGAATTTTCAACTTCCGCAAGCATAGTTTTCAAAACGCCTGCCTCTGAATATGGGATTAAAGCTGCTAATATCTGGTGGAAACAATTTACAGTATAAATGGCAGGATGTGGTGAACTAATGTTGTGGAGTTTCGAGATTGGTTGTCAACTCAAATAATTACTATTCTACTAAAAGTGGTAATGGTCCAAATACTATGACGATTTTTCATTTTCGTAATAAAAGTTGATGGTTTTCTCTTGAAGAAATCATCAACTTTTGGAATTATATTCTTAAGATCTCTTCAAAACTGCTATTAACGTGATATTTGTTAGTATTTCAATGTTCCTTTTATCATTTAATTCTGCCTCCATTATTGAGTAAATACGACAGACAAATCTCGTTTGCCATTTATAATACCGTTTTCCACTTGCTTCTTCATATAATGGGTATTGTTGAATGTTAAGTTGTTCTGAATCGTAAAACATATCTATCTTAATTTCTGATATCTGGTGTTATTTGCCATAATATTCACAAACTACTGATATTTTATACAAAATTGTACTAATAAGTATAAGGTTTTTCGGAAAATTTTGCAGAATCAATCAGCCTAATTATTATCAACCTCTGGCGTGCATTGAATTTGAAAGTTGATGAATTTGTGATGATCTTGTATTTTCAGAATATTTAATTCACATGCTTTTGAGAAAATCAAAACATTATAATTTTCATATTTTATTGTACTGCTCGCGAGTATCAGAAAAAAGACTAGTTATTTCTGTTAATTGATATAAATTTATACTATAGGTACTCGACATCACATCAATTTATAATTAGTTCTTACAGCGAGATTTCACGGATTTTTTTCAAAGTATTTTTTATGGAAGGTTCATTTACTATTAGCATTAATTCAATACTACTTCAAAACTTCTTCGTCAGCCTATGAAGTTACATTTTCGTGAAAATGGTATCAATGAATGTATGAGTTTTCACACATAATAAAATCAATTAATTTAAAAAAATTCAATATATAGGTCTCCATTACGATATTTTTCAATTTTATTCGCATGAAGTACCTATCTGTCGACTAAATGGAAACAATTATTTATTAGGATTAATTTTTAATTTTTAATTCGTCCCAAAATTATTTTTGTAGTATTTATTTTAATGAAAGATCACAATACTGCTGCATAAAACTATTGCTGAACATAATGTCAAGAAAAATTGACTACAGTTGTTTTGTGAAGCTTATTATTAATAAACATGACTCAGCAGATTTTATGATTAGATCTGCAATTATCATTGATAATTATTTAATAATTTATAATGGGAAAATTACTTGAAAATTATAGATACATCTTCAAATTGATAGAAAATTTTGTTAGAAACTTCATTGTTTCCCTTCTTTGCAGAAACGAAAGTCAGCAGTAAGGTGCTAGAGTGATTTTTAAATCCGTTTTACTTTTACTGGCCAACGTTTTTCGGATTCAATATTTTCATATATACATATATAGATATATATATATATATATATATACATATATATATATATATATATATATATATATATATATATATATATATATATATATATATATATATATATATATATATATATATATATATATATATATATATATATATATATATATATATATATATATATATATATATATATATATATATATATATATATATATATATATATATATATATGTATATATATATATATATATATATATATATATATATATTTGATAGCTTGAAAATATCGACTTGATTAGACTTGAGAGAAATTTTTTAATCGGGATATAAGTCACAAAACTTGAACTCCGGTAAAACTCTTTATTGAAGAAATTACCTAGCTTTCGGTCATTTGCATGTCCATCATCAGGGTACTACAAAAACAATGTAAAATCAATATATGGTAAGACCAAATGTCTCCTTAATGCTTACTCTCAATGTGAGTTAACCAGAAGCAAAAAACATATTGAGTCATTGTAAAAATTATAAAATGAAATGAACAAAAAACACATCGATGAAAACGTACAAAATTTAGAATTGACAATTGTTAAAAGCAAAGCAAGATGTCTACGAATAATATGGAAGAAAAATCAGGTACGAGAAAAACGATAACAGTCGAAACCGGCGAAACACAACCTAACCTAAGCAGAAAAACAATTGAAATTACGAAGTTGGAATGGGACTTGACGTGGTGTCTGTGACTAAAGAATTCTTCTTTTTGTTAACATGGTCTTCAATGAGTTTGATAACGTTGCAATACATTGTGTTAATGTTCTGTGCGTCTGTGGCAAGATTTAAATTATTTGAGTGGCATTTGATTTCCAACGATTCAATGAAACTTCTTTTTGTATGATTCTTCTGAGACCCAATGATGGCAGAGTCCCCAAAATTCATACGATGACCCGTTTCTAGTGAGTGTTGTGATAAACCACTAGTTCGTCTGAGAAACCTGCAGTCACTTTCATGTTCTTTGATTCTCGTTTTAAAATTTCTACCAGTCTGACCTATGTAAGGACGGTTACAAACTGAACAATCGATTCTATAAATTACATTACTCCTATCAAACAAATTTGTGGTATCTTTGATTTCACTACAAAATAATGTTTGAAATTTCAAACATTATTTTGTACTCCCTCACTATAATTTTTTAACTAACCAAATTTGCAAAACTATAAAAAATCCGTATAATAATTTACCTAACGTTCATTTTATAAAAACTATTTCTTTCACTTTAAAATCACTATTATACAGTAAAATCAAAGATACTACAAATTTGTTTGATAGGAGTAATGTAATTTATAGAATCAATTGTTCAGTTTGTAACCGTCCTTACATAGGTCAGACTGGTAGAAATTTTAAAACGAGAATCAAAGAACATGAAGGTGACTGCAGGTTTCTCAGACGAACTAGTGGTTTATCACAACACTCACTAGAAACGGGTCATCGTATGAATTTTGGGGACTCTGCCATCATTGGGTCTCAGAAGAATCATACAAAAAGAAGTTTTATTGAATCGTTGGAAATCTAATGCCACTCAAATAATTTAAATCTTGCCACAGACTCACAGAACATTAACACAATGTATTGCAACGTTATCAAACTCATTGAAGACCATGTTAACAAAAAGAAGAAGTCTTTAGTCACAGACACCACGTCAAGTTCCATTCCAACTTCGTAATTTCGATTGTTTTTCTGCTTAGGTTAGGTTATGTTTCGCCGGTTTCGACTGTTATCGTTTTTCTCGTACCTGATTTTTCTTCCATATTATTCGTAGACATCTTGCTTTGCTTTTAGCAATTGTCAATTTTTAAAAATTAGTAGAAAACTGAATTCAGATTTATTATTCACATTATTTGCTTCCGGTTTCAAAAATTTCTGATCGTGTACATCATCGCCTTTCCCTTTCCAAAATGCCTGGATTGAAGGCACTCAAATTTTGCAGTTTTGTTCTGCATCAAGAAAACACCCCAGATTCCACAATTTGGTCTGATGGATGCCAGTGGAGATGTCAAAATGTACCGAAAATATTATATATATATATATATATATATATATATATTATATATATATATATATATATATATACATATATATATATATATATATATATATATATATAATATATATTTTATATATATATATATATATATAATATATATATATATATATATGTAAATAATTTAATTTTACTGGAATCAAGCTGAGTGGTTCCACTTCTTGTGATTAATAATTTGGAAAAATGTTCCAATAAGCACCAAACAAGTAGTTAATTGACGTTACATATATATATATATATATATATATATATATATATATATATATATATATATATATATATATAAAGTCAATTAACTACTTGTTTGGTGCTCATTGGAACATTTTTCCAATTATTAATCACAAGAAGTGAAACACTCAGCTTGATTCCAGTAATTAAAATTATTTACATATATATATATATATATATATATATATATATATATATATAATATATATATATAAATATATATATATATATATATATATATATATATATATATATATATATATATATATATATATATATATATATATATATATATATATATATATATATATATATATATATATATATATGTATATATATATATATATATATATATATATATATAATATTTTCGGTACATTTTGACATCTCCACTGGCATCCATCAGACCAAATTGTGCAATCTGGGGTGTTTCTTGATACAGAACAAAACTGCCAAAATTTGAGTGCCTTCAATCCAGGCAATTTTGGAAAGGGAAAGGCGATGATGTACACGATCAGAAATTTTTGAAACCGGAAGCAAATAATGTGAATAATAATTCTGAATTCAGTTTTCTACTAACTTTTAGAAGATTAGTACAGGCCGTAACATTTGACGACATTTGGCCGTTCCTTTTGTAGTTTTCATTTCTTTATCACAATCCTACTTATTATTAATTATAGCACCTAGATACTTGAATCTTGGAACCTTTTCGATCGTCTGTGATCAAGATGTGGAGTATGTCTACCAATCTTCATGACTTTTGTTTTTGATAGATTTATATTTAACCCGTTTTTTTTGTCCATTATCATTTATTTTGTATATATATATATATATATATATACTACTATATATATACATATATATATATATACACAGTAATTTTCAAAAAATGTTGCACCATATGCGAACTTTTTTATTATCCATTTGTGAGAAAATTGATACAAATTGGTACATTGCTAAAAACTTTCATTTGACATTTCAAAATTCAAAATTTTTGAACGGTTTACGGGGGAAAACAGAAATAGTAATTTGAATCATTGGTAAACTACTCTTACTTTCGACATTATTAAAATTTTTTCCAGAAAAGTTTTCTATATTTGGAAACAATATTCAAATTCGAAATCACAGCCCCCTACGGAACAAAACAAAAACAAGTGCTAGTACCTCATATACACCTTAGGCGCCTCCTTCATTATACTATAGTAATATTTCAATGTGAAATTAAGTTCAATTTATTATTCGAACTAGTATATCGATGCTTAATGAAAATGGTTTAAATTTTGACCAGTCTTTTGGTGCAAATGGTAACTATCAATGTGATTTAATGATAAAAAAAAAGTAATTGATTAAATTAATTATAGTCATATGAGGGAGGCGCCTAAAATTTATCTGACGTCCTCGTACTCTTTTTGAGGCTGATTCCATAAAAATTTTTGTTTTGTTGCGTAGGTGGCTGTGGTTTCAAACCTGAATTTTGATTTCAAATTTGAACAACTTTTCTAATTGAACCTTTTTATTAATGTCGAAAATAAGAGCAGTTTACTTTTGATCAAAATCTCTATTCCTTGTTCTCTTCTGTACACCGTTCAGAAATTTACAATTTTGATATCTCAAATCCAAGTTTCTCGTAATGCACCAATTTTTATCAAGAATAAAATTTTCTGAGAAAGAAATGGACCATGAAAAAGTTTCCCATATGGTACAATCTTTTTGAAACTCACTATATATATATATATATATATATATATATATATATATATATATATATATATATATATATATATAAATACATATATATATATATATATATATATATATATATATATATATATATATATATATATATATATATATATATATATATATATATATATATATATATATATATATATATATATATATATATTATATACATATAAATATATATATATATATATATTGAGAGTAATTGTTTAATCGGGATATAAGTCACAAAACTTGAACTCCGGTAAAACCCTTTATTGAAGAAATTTCCTAGCTTTCGGTCATTTGCATGGCCATCATCAGGGTACCACAAAAACAATGTAAAATCAATATATGGTAAGACCAAATGTCTCCTTAATGCTTACTCTCAATGTGAGTTAACCAAAAACAAAAAACATATAGAGTCATTGTAAAAATTATAAAATTAAATGAACAAAAAACACATCGATGAAAAAGTACAAAATTTAAAATTGACAATTGTTAAAAGCAAAGCAAGATGTCTACGAATAATATGGAAGAAAAATCAGGTACGAGAAAAACGATAACAGTCGAAACCGGCGGAACACAACCTTACCCAAGCAGAAAAACAATTGAAATTACGAAGTTGGGATGGAACTTGACGTGGTGTCTGTGACTAAAGACTTCTTCTTTTTATCAACATGGTCTTCAATGAGTTTGATAACGTTGCAATACATTGTGTTAATGTTCTGTGCGTCTGTGGCAAGATTTAAATTATTTGAGTGGCATTTGATTTCCAACGATTCAATGAAACTTCTTTTTGTATGGTTCTTCTGAGACCCAATGATGGCAGAGTCCCCAAAATTCATACGATGACCCGTTTCTAGTGAGTGTTGTGATAAACCACTAGTTCGTCTGAGAAACCTGCAGTCACTTTCATGTTCTTTGATTCTCGTTTTAAAATTTCTACCAGTCTGACCTATGTAAGGACGGTTACAAACTGAACAATCGATTCTATAAATTACATTACTCCTATCAAACAAATTTGTGGTATCTTTGATTTCACTACAAAATAATGTTTGAAATTTCAAACATTATTTTGTACTCCCTCACTATAATTTTTTAACTAACCAAATTTGCAAAACTATAAAAAATCCGTATAATAATTTACCTAACGTTCATTTTATAAAAACTATTTCTTTCACTTTAAAATCACTATTATACAGTAAAATCAAAGATACCACAAATTTGTTTGATAGGAGTAATGTAATTTATAGAATCAATTGTTCAGTTTGTAACCGTCCTTACATAGGTCAGACTGGTAGAAATTTTAAAACGAGAATCAAAGAACATGAAAGTGACTGCAGGTTTCTCAGACGAACTAGTGGTTTGAATTTTGGGGACTCTGCCATCATTGGGTCTCAGAAGAATCATACAAAAAGAAGTTTTATTGAATCGTTGGAAATCTAATGCCACTCAAATAATTTAAATCTTGCCACAGACGCACAGAACATTAACACAATGTATTGCAACGTTATCAAACTCATTGAAGACCATGTTAACAAAAAGAAGAAGTCTTTAGTCACAGACACCACGTCAAGTGCCATTTCAACTTCGTAATTTCGATTGTTTTTCTGCTTAGGTTAGGTTATGTTTCGCCGGTTTCGACTGTTATCGTTTTTCTCGTACCTGATTTTTCTTCCATATTATTCGTAGACATCTTGCTTTGCTTTTAGCAATTGTCAATTTTTAAAAATTAGTAGAAAACTGAATTCAGATTTATTATTCACATTATTTGCTTCCGGTTTCAAAAATTTCTGATCGTGTACATCATCGCCTTTCCCTTTCCAAAATTGCCTGGATTGAAGGCACTCAAATTTTGGCAGTTTTGTTCTGCATCAAGAAACACCCCAGATTCCACAATTTGGTCTGATGGATGCCAGTGGAGATGTCAAAATGTACCGAAAATATTATATATATATATATATATATATATATATATATATACATATATATATATATATATATATATATATATATATATATATATATATATATATATATATATATATATATATATATATATATATGTAAATAATTTAATTTTACTGGAATCAAGCTGAGTGTTCCACTTCTTGTGATTAATAATTGGAAAAATGTTCCAATAAGCACCAAACAAGTAGTTAATTGACGTTACATATATATATATATATATATATATATATATATATATATATATATATATATATATATATATATATATATATATATATATATATGTAAAGTCAATTAACTACTTGTTTGGTGCTCATTGGAACATTTTTCCAATTATTAATCACAAGAAGTGAAACACTCAGCTTGATTCCAGTAAAATTAAATTATTTACATATATATATATATATATATATATATATATATATATATATATATATATATATATATATATATATATATATATATATATATATATATATATATATATATATATATATATATATATATATATATATATATATATTTATATATATATATATATATATATATATATTTTTATATATATATATATATATATATATATATATATAATAATATCATCATCAGAAATTTTTGAAACCGGAAGCAAATAATGTGAATAATAATTCTGAATTCAGTTTTCTACTAACTTTTAGAAGATTAGTACAGGCCGTAACATTTGACGACATTTGGCCGTTCCTTTTGTAGTTTTCATTTCTTTATCACAATCCTACTTATTATTAATTATAGCACCTAGATACTTGAATCTTGGAATCTCCTCGATCGTCTGTGATCAAGATGTGGAGTATGTCTACCAATCTTCATGACTTTTGTTTTTGATAGATTTATATTTAACCCGTTTTTTTGTCCATTATAATTTATTTTGTCAATCAGATTTTGCAGCTCCTAAACAGTACTTGCCATAATAACTGTGTCTTCAACGCATCATAAGTTATTTAGGGGCTTACCATCGATTTTTATTCCTCACGATTCATTTGCTAGTGCTTACTGAAATATCTTTTCCACGGATATATTCTAGTAATATTGTAAGTATAATGTAAGTTTTTTTTGATTTATTTCGACCATTGTTGATAATTTTTATAAGCTAATTGTAGAAATTGAAGCAGAATAAAGAATAAACATTTGCAGTGAGAAATAATATTTAATCTCAATTTTCTTCAATTTCAACAATCATAAAACTGGTAAAGATATGCATCAAAATTTCAGAAAAATATTTGGAGATTTCAAATCGCATTCATATTTTAGTTATTCAAATTTTTGAATTCCTAATGGAATAATATGGCATCATATATGAAAAATAAAACGGAATCAAAAAAGTAAGAGGAATGTGTAACCATTCGCAGTTCAAAGCAACATAAGCATCTTAGAAATTATATTCTCAATTCAAATAGATGATTTAAAATATCTGTTTCTTAATAGAAAAAAAATTTCACTTTAACATCCAGAAAAAATTAAATCTGATTTCAGTATCGATATCATAATTCTACCTACTTCTTAAGACATAAGAAAATATTCACTAATTGTATTTATTTCTTCCAACATAGTTCTGCTTTAGTATTCAGGCTACCTATAAATATCAATCATTGTGATATCACAATGCTTATGATATATAAAATGGAGTATATTTCCTCTTTTTGATTCATATATTGCTCTCACGTTCTTGAATCGATCTATCCGAGAAAATAACGCATTTTTTTATTCATGAATTTCATCCCCAGATGGGTGATGCTATTGGATATCGCAATCACGTTTCCTTTCAAAATGTTAATAGTTCTAGTTCATATTTCATATAACATTTGATACAAAAATCCACGGAGGATTTTTCATCATAGAAAATAAGGGAGGGGAGTTAGTCGGTTTTATATGGCATGCCGTAGAGACCTCGTAGTTAGAAAATTTTCTAATCAACTGAGCGATCAGCTCCAAAGTTTATAGAATTTTCACTAATACTTTCTACAATCTACACGAATGTTAGCGTGTCTCAAGAATCTACCACTTCGCATATGCTAATATAACTACACATCAAAGTTTACGACTTTCATGTTATTTCTGATGGAATCTCTATGACTTCTGATACCTTAAACCAAAGAAACTTCCCTAAATGAAATACTTCTAAAAAGACAAAATTTCAAAATTCATTTTTGGAGCGAAGTTTTCGGTATAATTTGTCCAGAAGTCTATTTTCGTAAATATAATGACTATAATAATAATTCTTTATGAACAGAAAAGGGAAAAATACAGAGATTTTATGTTCGAGCTGAGGACACTATACCCAGGGCATAAAGTTAGGATGGTCGTACTAATCATAGGTTGTCTAGGCGGAATGAGAGCTAACTATGTGACAGAATTGAAAATTATTCCGGCATGCAGATCTCTGGCCGATATATTGACGCGCAGAATGCAGAAAGCAGTGTTGCTCGGGTCACTTCGAGTCATCAGGTCCCATGAACTATAGAGGCCGCTTGCAGCTCATCTCTTTTGTTAAGGGACGCTGTAAGGGCAGGATGAAGAACTACTCCAAGGAATGTGTGAGAGGTTTTTTAGTGAGTAACCAGCAACATCCGGAGTCTCACACACTCTGAGAATGCGTGCGGGATACTCTCAGGGCAGTCTATAAAAGATTTTTCCTCTCACACGGACGTAAAAAAAAATTATTCTTTATTAATACCTTCGACATGACAAAATGAGAATGTAAAGGACATGTCGAATGAGATAAGTAAAAAGAAAAATAAACACAACTGATCAAAATAAATGTGATATACTAGTTCTACAAAGTAAGCCAACACAATTTATGCTGAATGGCCACCTGCAAAGTATGCCGTTATACTATAATAAGATTTTTCAATCAATATGCGTTTAATGGTGTTTTTAAATTTTAACTCGTTCATCTGGTAAATGATTGAAAATTTTAATGCCCTTATAAGATGGGGAGAGTTCAAATTTCGTTGTCCTATGTTGACGTAGACACAATGTTTCAAAGTTTCTCGTACAATAATTGTGAATAGTGTGAATAGTTCGACAGTCCAATAAAATTTCCAATATTACGTTTCATAAACAACAGACATTTGTATATATAAATACAAGGGTCCGTCAAAATGTGATGTTTGATAAAGAGCGGTCTACTGGAGGAAAATGGGCTGATACTGAAGATCAGACGCATTATTCCTTTTTGTGCTAAAAATATCCTATCTACGTCAACTGAAGCACCCCATGACAAGATGTTGAATTGCAAATGGCTGTATACCAAACAGTAGTACACATCTAAAATTTGATTTGACTTGGTTGGTAAACACACTTTTAATTTATTTGTAGCATAATAGGATGCATTCAACTATTTACTCAATACATTAATGTGTTCAGACCATCTCAAAGTACTGTCGAGATGAACTCCCAAAAACTTAACTTTTTCCGAAGAAGAAATTTACACATCTCCCTACTAGAGGGTCAATGGAACAGTGTCCCTGATTCCGAAAGAAATAAACTTACTTTTTTCTACATTGACAATGAGCGTATTATCCCTACACCAATCTATGAAGCTCCTTATCAGTATGCTGCAGCAAGAAAGGCAAATCGGCAAATAAAATCAATTTTATTAATTCATAAAAATTAAGATGTTCAGGTGAATCATTAACGAACAATATGAACAGAAGAGGCCCTAATACCGATCCTTGAGGGACACCAATATCGGTGCTAAATTTGGTCGAATATAAGTCACCTAGTCTGACGACCATTGATCTTTTCACCAGGAAGCTACGCAACCACTCTTAAAAGATTCCCCTGAATCCCAAGTTATATAACTTATTCATTATAAATGGTATAGACAAGCAATCGAATGCACGCGATAGGTTGAAAATCATATAGGTATATAGGGCGGAGGGAATATTCCCGATTTTGGATATTTTCAAAATGAGAATTTTCACAAGAATATTCTTCCAAGGTTAGTTAAATAAATTTCCGTTGCAGGAAATTTATTTTTTATGCGAGTTTATTTACGTCGATTGTTGATGTTATTACGACTTTTTTATTCCGGATATTAGCCTGTTACAGCATATAATGAAAGATTCAAATTATATAAGATGTAAAACAGTTATTTGGTGATTATTAACAAATAAAACAAGTTGTTATTTGTGTCGTAATACTCGATATCAACAAGTTCAACTTACTGTAAAAAAATAGGAAGAAAATATAGCTGAATGCAAAATTTGTTTATCGAGACTTAAATGCTATCAAAATGGAAAGTCAAATAGTTTTAAATACCCTGCAGAAATAAGAAACAATTTTTCGAAAACAAATTTGCAATGAATTTGAAAAAAAAGTAGATCTAGTGCCGCCTTGAGAAAAACAAATAGACGAAGCACAAGCTGCTTCTCGAAGTCACGAAGATAATGATGATAAAATGTAATGAAATTTATGGTTTATTTTTTGAGATCGGTTTGGATCAGAACTGATCAGAAGCTCAATTTATTTTTCGTTTTTTACATTTCCTTTTAAACCTTGTGTCCAGGTCCATCAGTTTCTTGAAGTTACATACACATGCCATACTTTTTAGTTCCATTTTTTTTTTGATTTATGAATTTAGTTTTTAATTAATGATCCAACTATCAAAGCAAATTATCTAACTAGAATCATATTATTTCTTTCATTTTGTTTTTGAACAACAGCTTTAAAATAAATGAAGCTGTTGAAGATAAAATGTTGTTTTATTGCAGTTTTTACATATCACTCTATAAGTCTGCTTATATAAATTGGGCTTTTTGCATAAAAAAGAAAACTCCCCGAAAATTCCCATTTCGTTGACTTTTTGGGAATACTTTCAAGGAATATTCCCAAAAAATAAATTTCCGGAAATTTGCCATCACTATATAGGTATAAATATATGTTTTTTGAAACTGCTCAAATGAAAACAGTATTATTTGTGCTAGAAAGAGTGACACTCTAGAAAGCCATCCTGTTGTCGGGAAATCCTAAATAACGCCCGTATAATACTTGCCCCTTCAGAAGATGATAACTTTTAAAAGAATATCAAACATGTTTTTTTATGACTGCTAATACAAAAATATCATGTAGGTACTTCATGTTTTTCATCGAACAATGAACTTATGCTATAACGCATTCCCCAAAGGTTTCCGTTTGGGTATTGAATTAGAAGAATATATATTGACAAATAAGTTGGTTTTCCTCGTTTTGTGCTATAACTCTATCCTTTTCCGTTAATTCCAACCACCTTTGTTGAAAACCTGACAACCATAAGGTTTCAAGACATCCAAGATTATAATAATTATATAGTAATCTCTTTTTGCTCATACTATATTTGCAAATTGTTTCCTGTTAATTAACCACGTTTCATGATTTTGTGGCATGTCGGTTATAGAAATTTTCTCGAATTCATATCTTTTGTTACTATACTTTCCTTTCTACTGTTTTTTATAAAATTGTTTCCTGACTGACATAAAAAAGTTCAGGTGGATTAGTTGTTATCTTTGACAGCTATTTGATTATTAGAAAAGTAAATCGTTCCTTTGAAACAAGTTTTTTGAATATATATATATATATATATATATATATATATATTTAGTTTTTATTTTTCTTTGACCTAATATATATTTTTTTCGTAATATGTTCTTGGTGTTAGGTCACATTAAGTGATGCATTTTAGTTGTCTTGCAAATGATTGTTTATTGAGGTTTCGACCATTTTATGGCCTTTCTAAAAATCTATAAACCTTAACGTAGATAATCAACAAATTAAAATGAAGAAATAACTGACCTAGCAACGCCGTTGACTGTGATAAATATGTGTAGTAAAGATGTTTTATTCTCTATGTTTCATTTTAATTTGTTGATTATCTACGCTAAGGTTTATAGATTTTGAAAAAGGCCATAAAATGGTAGAAACGTCAATAAACAATCATTTGCACGACAACTAAAATGCATCATTTAATGTTACCTAACACCAAGAACATATTACGAAAAAAAAAAAAAAAAAAAATATATATATATATATATATATATATATATATATATATATATATATATAATTGTGTAGATTCTGAAGTAATTAATTAAAATTTTATCGAATCCTGATTTATCAGTATAATTTTCTTTTTCGACTTATTTTAAATACAAATAAATAATAATAATAATAATAAATTTTATTGTGACAGAAAACTACAACAAATTGAGACATTTCAGAAAAAAACACTACATAAAAAACTATTCTGTTCACAATTAGAAGGGTCGTATTCAGTTGAAACTGATCTTCCATACGACCCTTTCACAAAACTTAAAATCAGAAATAAAATTTTAACTCACTGAGTATTCTTACAACCCGCAACTGAAAAGATACACAAAAAAGAAAAAAATAATACAAAACATAATACAAAACATAATATTATTACAATCATTTATGTCTCCTTGTTCCTTATCAGTGCAATGGGCTCTGAGCCAAATAGCTCCTCAATTCCGCAGAAAATCTACTCAAAGATGTGCAACCTCGCAATTTAGACAATAGAAAGTTCATTGTCTTGCATATGTCGTACGAAAAACCTTTCTGGAAAAGCGCAGTACGATGTTGTGGGGGGGTCAGCAGTCCCCTACTTCTAAATAGTTCTGATGTTCCAATTTTTTTGTTGCATGAAAGTGAAATGGCGAAAAATGATAAATCTTCTGTTAGTTAAGAATTTCATTTTTCAAAAAATGTTGTAAATGAAAAAAACCTGTGTGCAGCAGAGGTCAGTCACTAAGGTCGTATTTTTTTTATGGTTCGAAAAACCACGCTCTAGTAGCAAATCATAATGAAAATTAGAAAATAATTCATTTTGTTTAAAAAAAATGCATCGGTCGAGATGCTATTTGAATGGAATAGTCTTAGCAAAGTGCAGCGCGGTTGAGTTGAAACCCAGAAATCAATCCACGCACCAAATTCCGACCGTCTAACTCAGTCTTCAAAAGCTGTGGAGCAAATTTTCAAAAACCACGAAAAAAATATGAAATTCTGAAAATTGCAGCGGTTGAAAAAAATTTCCCAAATTTTAACAGTTTCATTCTGCCTCGAAAACAGAGCCAGATACCAAATTTCAACTTATTTGTTTTGATGGGAGCCTCTGGAGATGCCATTATGTACCGGAAAAAAAATTTAAATTTTAGACATTCCAACTTTCGCTGTATTATCAACAAAATAATATGTAAGTGCATGGCTTATGAACCATTAGATTCAAATTAGAGGTCCTTTTTCAGAATCTGTTTCTATAAAGGCTATTCCTGCTTACTTGTTGAACAAATAGGTCATTCACGTTAAATTTATGTCCTTTTGCACAATTTGTTTCTATTTATTCATTAATTCCCAATTAAGTTTAAGTGACACGTGAAATTCATTTCAATAAATTATCTATATAGAACACTCATTAGTTAAAATTAACTAGTACCTCTTTACTTTTCAAAATAACTAGTTAATTGCTTTCACGCCTACTGTTACACTTTCTTGAAACTGAAGAAACAGCAGACCACTAAATTACCTTCAATACGTTTGTACGAACTTACACAATTTATCGCCTCATTATAAAAGCACAAAATCGTAGAAACACCACCAACAGATTAATAGCAAACTACTAAATGTTTAGGTATCAGAATATCCATCTAATTAATTTCATGAATATTTCATAAAGCATTGTAATTAAACTATTAAATATTTAACTCATTACGCTCTATATTAATATTCCAAATGACCGTGAAAACGAAATTATCAGATTTTAAAATATGAAGAAGATGAGCATAACATTATATAGAAATAGTCTTAATACTCAGTTATTCCTCAGTGTGAAAAAACTAAGAAGCATTTAATATTATTGAGATAAAAATTTCGAACAAATTCCAATAATACAAATATTTGGAATGAAGAAGAGAAAAACGTAAAGCAAGACTCCGATGTGTTGCAATTATGTATGTCGATGTATCATAAAGAATAACCATTTCAGTTTAACATCATTTTTTGCTATTCAGTGTGATGAAAAACATATTAAACCGAAATGTTCTATCCATCAAATTTCAATCAGGTTAGAGCCTTAATCGAGTCATGAATCAATAAACTTACGTGAGTAAGAGGCATTCTGTTGTTGAACATTTCCGTTTCCCATTCGGCCGTTCCAGCCCCTTCTACAGATACATATCGAGATGCCCACAAGACACAATAACAATACCAAAAGCAAACAAACAAGGCTAGCCACGAACCACGTAATTTCTAGTCCAAGGATGGTAGCAGTCTCGTTGTCTGTAACAAAAATATAACATAATTAATTTAACATATATCTACTAAAAATATATACATTTATATTATTCGATAATCATAATTTCGGATTGATTGGGAGGATAAATGATGTAAATTAATAAACATATTAAAACAAACACTTTTATCTAAGCACAACTACAACATTGGTTACAGTATCAGAAATAACTTAGGAAATCATATAAAAAATGATAAATCAAAAGTTCGCGAATATAATAATTCTGGATAACTGAGATTGAATTCTCGCACATCACTTGGTGAAACATCATAAAGAATAAAGTTTAAACTTTAAAATAAAACACACTTGGCTCTAGTTTCACTATATAAAAATAATTAGATACTGTATTTAGCAGTAAAGGATAGTCGACATGTTTCGAGTTATGAACTCATTATCAAGACTGACTACAGGAGAGTATTACATCTTATTTTATAAAACAGACAAAAGCAAAGGTGATTCGTATTCGTTATCGCCTTTGTTGAGTGAAATTTTCATGAATAACTTAGAAGAAAAAATTTTCAATTCTGATAATATTTTAATTACTAACGTTTCATCATGGATGCATTATGAAGATGATATTTTTTGTATTTGGACCGGTACAAATAGGAAGTTAGATAATTTACTTGTAGAAAGTATTTACATATAAATACTTTCTACAACTCGATTCAATTTACAAAAGAAGTAGAGAATGAAAACGGTACCTTGAATTTCTTAGACGTTCAGATTGCAAGGAATTTGAATTCTCTTACTTTAGACATTTATAGAAAACCAACCTTCACAGATACTTTAATTCACAGCGACAGTAACCAACATATTAAAATAAAACTCAGTGCTTTTCATTCATTCATACATAGGTTGTTTACTTTTCCATTATCGGAAACAAATTTTCAAACCGAAGTTAATATAATTAAATTATTAGCCACCAATAACGGTTACAATCAAAGTTATCAATAAGCTCATTGGGATAAAACGAATAAAGAATCTTTTGCATTCAATATACCTCACGCAAACTTTCAATGAAGAACAAAAATACCTCCCAATAAATTATGTGCCGAATTTGTAACAGACTATCGAAAAATAACGTTAAAACAATTTGTACAAATAAAAGAAACTTGAAGTAATTCTTGGTCAATAATAAAGAAAATCTGATATCGGAGAAAACAGTGGTGTTTACAAAATATTTTGCGATGAATGTCCTGCTATTGGACAAACAGGAAGAAATATAAACATTCGTGTTGAAGAACATAAAAAGTCAATTTTACAAAATAAAAATACCATTGGCTTCTCCGAACATTGTATAAAATTTAATCACTTCCTGGATTTCCACAAAACCCAATTGTTGCATTCAAGCAACAAAGGAAAGCACTTTGACCTTCTTGAAATTCTTGAAATAAGTTCCACCCATAATAGTAACTTATCCCTTGTAAACGAACAAATTAATTTTCAGGTATCACCTTTGCTTTTGTCTGTTTTATAAAATAAGATATAATACTCTCCTGTAGTCAGTCTTGATAATGAGTTCATAACTCGAAACATGTCGACTTTTTATTACTGCTAAAAACAGTATCTAAATATTTTTATACAGTGAAACTTAAGCCAAGTGTGTTTTATTTTAAAATTTAAACTTTATTATAAATCTAGAGTTTATAAGATTATTCGTGGTGATTGTGATGATAAGTTTTACATTAACATAACTTTCAGAAGCTTTTAGACCAGAATTTCAGAACACAAACGTACCTTTGTTAATCAAATGTCGGATTCACATTATGCAAACCATTTAATCCAAGAAAATCACATATTCAATTTTGACTTATTTGTGACCATCATTCTATTTATGAATTGATGTGGCCGTTACTTGGTTAAAACCCATAACAATACCATTAGAAAAACACATGTTTGATTTTAACGGTTATTATATTTGACTCTATGACGCGGCGTTTCACCACACGGTGGCTTCTTCGGATAGAATGAAATACTGAAATCTTGGTATCTTAGTTTAACATAAAAATTTTAGTTTAGTACCTGGGGAAAAACGATTCCAACAAGAAATTAAATTAGGGTAGAGGGTAGGTAATCCTTCCAGGAAACTTGCTCAAACTACATCCGGTATTAAACATATTTAGGAGTGGCGAATGATTCACGTCAATTCGTTCGTTCAGTAACAGATCAGAATTTTTATACCTGTTAATTTTTAGGGCTTCCCAAAAATTTTATGTCAATCATCTGTTCTCTCTGGTGATTGCAACAAAATGTATATAGGTAGAACACACACAAATTTCGGAAAAAGAATTAAAGAACATGAGCGCTGCTTCGTGAACATGAGTGATTTTAATTATGCCAATGATTTGCTAGATGAGAATCATTCATATAATGAAGATTTCCATATTTTACATAGTTTTTTTCTAATAATATCGTTCTATTTACTCTTTCTACACAATTTGACGTCTATTTATTTCTTTTATTCTCTATAATGGAGAAATATATTTAGTTTACATTTCCTAACGTTATGAAGAAATAAAAAAAACTTATATCCGAGAAAAGTACAGTGTTATATCAAACCAACAATAGCATTGGAAAATTGATTGAAAACAACAAATCAAAAATTCATAGAGATGAACGTACTAGTGTTTATAGACTCGACTGTAATGATTGTGAAAAATTCTATATAGGACGTACAATTAGAAATTTCAGAACTCGAATACACGAACACCAACGTAGCTATATGAAGCAGAAAACGGACTCTAATTATGCGTGCCATCTTATTCAAGAAAACCATACCTTTAATCACAATTATAATATATTACAGTTAGAAAATAGTCTGCACAAAACCAACTGTTGGTAATCCCTAGGTATCAATAAATATAAAAATTCCAGAAACGTTGTTGACGACCACATTGAAGTAAACCCTTCTCCTCTCCTTAATCTGTTCAATGTACCTACTAATAACTCTGAATGAATTGCTTACTGTTATTTAGTTTCTCTAGAAACCCCTCTGTTATATTCAATTTTTCGTATGAATAGATTGTTTTGTAATACCATAATTTAGTATGAGATGAAGTCAATGTTATGAAGAATGACTCAATAGATTTTTATTTCAACCTGTGAAAAGTTAGTTTTTATTTCTTTATAAAGTTATGAATATGAACTTTCACAGAAACGTGCGCCATGCGTATTTTATTCAATAAATGTGAAAATTGTTTTTATAAACCATTGTACGATCGGAGCATTATTCTCAGCATGTTATTTGACAGTGAAGGAAACCATATCTCTTTCAGACATCTAAACGACTTCATATTTCTATGAAACATTGATTTTTGTAGAATTTCATGAGATACAAATTTTGCTCCTACTTATTTGAAATTTGGTTTTTTGAATTTTTTTGATAGTATTCTATATCAATTATTATGATGAATGTCAGTTTGATAACTTTTTGATATCTAGGTAATAATATATAATACTGAAAATTAATCTATATATATATATATATATAAATATATATATATATATATATATATATATATATATATATATATATATGCAGGGTGTTGCCAAATAAGTGCGAAAGATTTTAGGAGGTGATTCCTTGTCGAAAATTAAAGGGGAGTTTTCATGTGAACTAAAGCTCTTATGCCTTCACTTCAAAAGTTCCACGCTTCCAAAAATGAGAAAAGAAATGTATTTATTTTGTTAGAATTTTTAATTTGACATTCTATTTAAAAAACATATGGTACTGGTACATGCCTTCTTTACCAGTTTAAACAAGTGGAATGATTTTAAAATACTACATTGAATGCACAAGTTGTGCGAACAAAACGTGACAGACACCTACTTGATTTTTTCGATTCCATTTACAATACACAATGTTGTATTTTATTTTTCTATGAAAAAACTATTGATTTACGAATACAACACAGGAGTTGAAAAAGTTTTGCAATAAATCGTTTTTTTCAACAAATATTATGAATTGATAAAATTTGTTGCCTGAAGTGGTTCTGGTAAAAAATGAAATAGGGGTTATTTGTTTCACCCCTTTGAGAAATCACAACAAAGTTCGAAAAATATTGATAGGTATCCTTTTTGTTGGTAGAAGAAAAAGAAAGGAAAAAAAACTAATTTGTTTTTCTCATTTTTGGAAGCCTTTTCAAGCAAAGGCATAAGAGCTTTTGTCCTCCTAAGAACTGTCGCACTTTCGCACTTATTTGTCAATACCCTGTTTATATATATATATATATATATATATATATATATATATATATATATATATATATATATATACATATATATATATATATATATATATATATATATATATATATATATACAGGGTGACCCAGAGCTACGTAATCGGTCCATAACTTTTTTGTCATTGAAGATATCGATATGAAATTTTCAGAGCAAATATTATCTGACTAAGTCTATTCTTCAAAATTATTTTGAAGAAAATTGCACTTCCGGTTTTGCCGGAAGTGATATCAACTTTGTTATTTCAAATGGAATACCCTGTATATTTTTTGATTTTAGAATTTCTTATGTAATTTATGATAAAATTGTCATGACATCTTTTTTACCTAAAATGAACAGTTTTCGAGTTATTAATTTTTTTCGTAAAATTTTGACAGTTGCGTCTTCAACAAAAATAGGCTATAACTTCTTTGTTAGTAGGTTTATTGGTATGCGGTTTGGATTTTTGTAACCTTGAAACAGTGTTTTATTCATTCCTTGTCAAAATTTTCTATATTTCTAACTTATTACTTGATAAAATCTAGGGTGAAGTTGGCAAATTTCAAACGTTAATAACTTTCTTATTTCTAATGGAATGCTATGTATATTTTTGCATTTTTAAATTAACTATTCAATTGCCTTTCGATTTGTATAACCATTCTCTATACCTAAAGTTAATAATAACAAAGATATTTCACAATTTTGTAATAATTTATATATCAATACACTTGAGAAATCGTCTAGCGTGTTATTTTGACGTATCCATGGATACCAATAATAAAAATTATTTAAAATCTAATTGTGTCACCTTTTCTAATATTTTTTAAGTTAATAAAATGGATTTTACGCGACAAGAAATGATAAATATGGTTTACTGTATTGGAGAAGCGGATCGAAATGTTCTGCTAGGTAGTAAAATTTATCATCAAAAATATTCTCATTCTGATTCAACTACGTTTTGTGATTCGGTTATTAATAAGCATTGATTTCTTTCTGTATAACATTGAAATGTATAATTTGGAGTAACTGTTGAATCATGCGAATATACTGCTCCTGACCAAAATGTCAAACTTGACATTGCAATTTGACATCAGTCTACTACAAACATATTATGTTGTTTATAAACAACAATAATTATTGAATATTAACGTCTTAGAATTACAATTTTTCCAATATCCTTTCGGATATCAGCATCAGGTGCTACAAACCTAATGAGCAGAAAAGGTGACACAATTAAATTTTAAACAATTTTCGTAATTGGTATCCATGGATATGTCAAAATAACTCGCTAGTCGATTTCTCAAGTGTATTGATATATAAATTATTACAAAATTGTAAAATATCTTTGTTATTATTAACTTTAGGTATAGAGAATGGTTATACAAATCGAAAGGTAATTGAATAGCAAATTCAATAATGCCAAAATATACATAGCATTCCATTAGAAATAAGAAAGTTATTAACGTTTGAAATTTGCCAACTTCAACCTAGATTTTATCAAGTAATAAATTAGAAATATGGAAAATTTTGACATGGAATAAACAAAACAATGTTTCAAGGTTACAAGAATCTAAACCGCATACCAATAGACCTACTAACAAAGAAGTTATAGCCTATTTTCGTTGAAGACGCAACTGTCAAAATTTTACGAAAAAAATTAATAACTCGAAAACTGTTCATTCTAGGTATATAGAATGTTATGACAATTTTATTATAAATTACATAAGAAATTCGAAAATCAGAAAATATACAAGGTATTCCATTTGAAATAACAAAGTTGATATCACTTCCGGCAAAACCGAAAGTGCAATTTGCTTCAAAATAATTTTGAAAAATAGACTCAGTCAGGTAATATTTGCTCTGAAAATTTCATATCGATATCTTCAATGACAATAAAGTTATGGACCGATTACGTAGCTCTGGGTCACCCTGTATATATATAGATATATATAAAAGATTATTTTTTACATATTTTTAGAAAAAAATAAGAAAAATATTTCAATAAACTTAGAGAATTGAATTGATGATCGATATAGAATTTTAACTCTTTTTTCATGTTAATACATGCTTTCGTGAATAATTTTTTGAAATCATAGAAATCTTTCTGTTTTCCAAATTCTTTAAAAGAGTAAAAATTATGTTACTAATACTTCACTTCGTACAACTTCAGTAATTATTTACAAACAAAAAAAGCAAAGAAAACTGCAAATACATCCAAATCGTAAAAGTAGATAGATCATGTTTATTTATTCAATAGAAAATGCGTTTTCCAGTCGTAATAGGTAAAAAAATAGATACAATATCTTATGGTTTCTCATATGAACCAATAATCAGATAGGAAGGCGAATTCAATTCATATCAATAAACTTGTCTTTCATTCTCTAGTCCAAGAAAAGTTGACTAGGAATTTTTCAAATACAACGAAGTTGCCTTAAATAATATTGATATTTCATAATTATACAACGAATATTCATTCAAGTATGCCTAAACTCCCCTATAATAATAAAAAAAATAAACCTCACAGCTGCAAAGTCTTCGGACTTTTGGGAGACCCATAAATAACAGTGGATTATATGAAAAAACTTACTTTGACAAACTGTTGCTGATGATTCGTCAGATCCATCTGCACAGTGATTTACATCATCACAGACTAAATCGGTTGCAATACAAAATTCTCTAAGGTTGCAACGAAACTCCGTGCAAGCATGTTCTGAAACAGGATGTACCGTATGAGAAACGAATTAAAAAGGCTAGTTTTTAAGGGATTTGAGCAACACTTATTATATTGTGTCGCACGTTTCGACTCTGGCAGGGTTTTTAGAGTACTCAAATAATGACCTCCAATATTCAATTAAATAAACATCAACTAAATGATTAGTAATCAATAAATGGTAGAGAATATAATATGCACATAGAAACATAATATAATAGTAAAATTTTAATTAGTACATATGGAACATAGATGGAATTATTAATATTAATATTGGAAACCTGATACAAAATCTATTTTATCGAAAACTCCGGATTATGTCAACACACTATTCGAGTTCGACTGTTCGAAAATAGTTTGCAGTGGCGCTATTAAACAGATTTGGTATCAATCTAACTAGATACATCTTTTCAACATTATTTTCTTTTTTCACAAAACCATGTATTATATATAGGTATATACAGGGTGTCCCATAAATCAACGTCAAGCCGAAAACTGGCAATAGGCCAGGTCGTGACAGTTACTAGAAAAATATTTTAAAAAATCTTGGTCATGTACTTTCCAAATTTTATGGATTCAAAAATAAATCTCAAAAAGTGACACCTTGTGATGATCTTTCAAGTCCTGTGACTACAAATATTAACTTTTCGTCAGTTTGTTTTCTGTTACGTTACCATGAATAACACATCTGTAAATTACAGTTAAAAGTTGAAACATAACTACCTCAGTTTTAAACAAAATGTTAGATTTTTGCCCAACATTGAATTCAAAATTATTACATCACCCAACTTCAACCGCGTGTAGTGTAAAAAAAATGTACTACACTATTTTGGCAAGTAACTTTAAAAGATGGCGCGTTTAGTCTGGATTCCAAAATGGTATGCCATTTACTAATTGATACTTCTCAATTGAGTAAAAACTTTTTTTTTTTAATGAAGCCGGATTTAATTCAAGTTCGATTGAGACGAAGAGTGACGTTATTTGACTAGTGCGAGCGAGACAGATGGTGACGCTACTTTTTTAAGTGTAAGCGAGATAGATAGTGACGCTACTTTTATCTAAGAGCGAGACGGATTGACCCATCATTTCGTCTGACAGATGGAGACGCCACTCTGGCGAAACATGGATGCGTTAGGTAAATTGTGCAATACTTCAGTATTTGTATTGACTTCGTACTTACAACTGTGGCTTTCTTTATTGGACTTGATTTGCATTGTGTTTTGAATTTATCTGCACTGTTTCTGACGACGCCGGACTTGTTTTAATCGTAATCCCGTGTTTTGTGTAGTCTGTTATCATGCCATCTCGATACACCGCACAGGAATACGCCAACATGCATCTCATTTATGGACAATGCAACGCCAATGCTGCAGCAAGAATGTATCGTGAGATGTGCCCAAATGCTGACCGTTATCCCGATCATCGAGTATTCATGTGCATCGGTCATTATCAGAGGGTCGATTCCCTAGTCAAATGGTTAGCGAGGAAGACCCGTAATGCCCTACGAGGCCGAAGTCCCGCAAGCAGTTGAAGAAGACCCAAGTATCTCAGTACATTGAATTCAATAGAGCATAGGAGCCCCTCAAAAGTACTGCATAGCCTATTTAAAAAAACAAGTTTCACCCATACTATGTAGGTACGACGAGTACAAAGTCTGCTACCTAGAGACAGTGCAATTCTGTCAAACGATGTTGCAGAAGCACCGAGATGAGTGGCCTGCACGTTCACCCGATTTAAACCCCATAGATTTCTTTTACTGGGGTACGATGTAGAATATCGTGTACTCTGAACTTATTCAAAATTAAGACAAGCTGCGCCAATGAATTGCAGAAGCCGCTGAATACATCAACTTGAGAAGATACGCCCGTCTTATTACGCGATCATTTTTAAAGAAATGTAGAGCTTGCATTGCAGCTGAAGGTAAACAGTTCCAACATTTAATATAAACTTGGTAAATCTGATTTAATAAAAATTATAACTAAAGAAATCCAACAACTGAATTTTATTTCAAAGGCACCTAAAACTAACAAATAACTTTTTTTCCTCAGCTAAGAAGTATCAATTAGTAAGAGGCATACCATTTTGGAATCCAGACTTAACGCGCCATCTTTTAAAGTTACTTGCCAAAATAGTGTAGTACATTTTTTTTACACTACACGCGGTTAAAGTTGGGTGATGTAATAATTTTGAATTCAATGTTGGGCAAAAATCTAACATTTCATTTAAAACTGAGATAGTTATGTTTCAACTTTTGACTGTAATTTACAGAAGGGTTATTCATGGTAACTTCACAGAAAACAAACTGACGAAAAGTTAATATTTGTAGTCACAGGACTTGAAAGATCATCACAAGGAGTCACTTTTTGAGATTTATTTTTGAATCCATAAAATTTGAAAAGTACATGACCAAGATTTTTTAAAATATTTTTCTAGTAACTGTCACGACCTGGCCTATTGCCAGTTTTCGGGTTGACGTTGATTTATGGGACACCCTGTTTATATATATATATATATATATATATATATATATATATATATATATATATATATATTTGCTTTGTTCTTGCTTGTACCTAGCTTTACTTGTCCATCTATTTGTAACAATAACAGGCCATTTAAATTTGAAAACCCGATTCTATTAATGAGTTGATGTTTCGTCACAAAATTCGTGACTTTCTCAAAATTTTTGAAAGATCAAAGGATATATAATATATGACATGATATATATGATGAAATATGTAATAGAACATGATATACGGAATAGGATGAATATATAACATATGTCATATTATACAGGATATAATGACACTGAAAATATTATATATGAAATGCGAAATATGTGATATGATATGGAATATATATATATATATATATATATATATATATATATATATATATATATATATATATATATATATATATATATATATATATATGAAATTAAATATTCAAAGTGAATCACAAACTAATAACTTCCATTCGAACAGGTACTTAAAATTTTTTATTTAATGTAGTTTTTTCTATTATTCCTTATAATTGAGGAATATTCTTCCTATAGACATTTTCCATGATTAAAACATAGACATGTATTCAGAAGAGTACACACTAACATCATTTTTTAATTACTAGATTAGAAACTTAAATATTATAGGTTCCATAATAATACTGAATCATTCATATAAGTGAAACTGTACAGCACACTTGAAATAAACACTTACTCGGATCCTTAACAGCAGTGATTACCAGCTTGAAACCATTTGATTCTGTTCCCCAAGCATCAGTAACATACTTGAGAGTAACATAATTTGTGCGTGTGAACATGGCCCCCAAATTCTGCTTCGTATTCTTACATGACAAGTCAAACTGAAACAAAAAAGAGACATTTCGAACTATTTTTATAAGGAACTTGGGACTTGATCAACATTTCTATGAAGATATATTTTTTTATTCAAATTACCGACATACCTTTCAACATTTACATTCTAGGATATTCGAGGGAAATAATATGATACGTATTTTGAACCAATCAACTGTCGATCAAAATAACTCGATAATAAATTGATTCAAATTTAATCTTTTGTCAAAAACTTCATTTTTGAAAACTAAAGAAAAATATATAGGTAACCTAAGTATAAGATTAAATTTCCAGGTTTGAACAAAAACCGAATCGGTCTGAAAACGTGTAGGGTTTCAACTTTTGAAATGGTACCTATCCTACTGAGTAAAGACCAAGAATCAAACTATATAACTTATTATTGAAATTATAATATATTTTACATACCTCTTATGAAATTAAGATAAATATAATATTATATAATGATAGAATGAGTCTGGATGCTGTTGCATCGTAAATATTCATAGTTTGCAACGATATCATTGATATGAATTTTTTTAAATACATTATTTGATTCTTCGATACACTTCCAATTTAATGAGTTTGAAATGATCATGATTCGAGAGGCAAATGACACCTCCTAATACAAGAGATATAAAAAGGTTCGTAGACCTTTTCGCACTAGTATTTTCTTCGAAAATAATACATAGTGCCCCACCGGGAACCAAATCGATCTGTATACAGAAAGCTATCTTTCTGAATTTAGTGTTTTCATTTTTTTAAATTGAACACTGGTATGTGGAGATGTCCTTAGTTCTTGAAATTCTCTTCACAATTTCCATATTCGCACGTTAACAAGAGGTTCATTTCTTTCTGCTTTAAAGATCCAAATTTCTCAAAATTTCATAATTTGTCTAACGGCATATTGTGATGGTTGCCGTTTCTGATGAAAGCGATTGGCAAATGTGTCACATGTTCTTGATATTTCTTCATCACATTGACCATAAATAATAAATCAATTTAAATAATCTTTATTTGTATCGTTTAAGGCATTAATAATTTTCAACTGATAAGTGAAAGCGTCCTAATTACAGCATTTGGTTTTTTGCCGTCATAGCTACCTTGATGCATTTAAACCTAAAATTTGTAATAAAATTACCATGGGCACGGGCATTGTAGTGCATTAACACAAAGTTATTATATCCAATAAAGCCGGCATATGGTACAACATGTTCTGCAAGGATGTTAAGTATGTACCAGTCAGCATTCGTGCGACCCTCCCAATTAATACCAGCCCATAGCATAATGGAACCATTACCAAAGCTAAGATTATGTACAGGATTACATTCTGCGAAACGTTCTCCTGACCTTCTGTATACTACACTACGTCCATCAGGCTTCCATAATTGTATTCTTGTTTCGTCTGTAAAAGAACTTTTCCCCATTGATGTTCATTCCAGTCAGCATGTCCTCTTGCAAATTGTAACAGTCCGATTTTATGGCGTGGAAGAAGCCGAGGAACTCTAGCAGGACGTCTTGGCTTTAAATCGATCTCTTTTAGTCTCCTTATTATTGTTTTCGTGGAAACATTGACTTGCCTTGCATTTAGTAATTGATTTTTTAGATGCAGAGCACTAAGTGTACGATTTCGCAAAGATTGAATTCTTAAATATTGCTCATCTCTTTGCGTTGTGATTCTTTTACGTCCTTGACCAGCCCTCCCTTTGTATCCTCCAGTCTCATTGTAATGTTTTAGTACGCGAGAAAAATTCGATTGATGGACATTCAATCTCTGTGCAATGTCTTCTTGTCTGTACCCATTTGATTAAACCATCAATTTTAACCGCAACTAACTCATTTAAACGTGGCATCTCACTAACTGAAACTACAGATTGAAGAAATAATGGACTGAAAATGTCATTCTGAAAACGTCAAACAAAGAGAAGCCATTATTTTAGTCATCAAGGCACTTAAAGCTACGATTATAGCTTTCCGCTTTAGTCCAGTCAATGACGGTAAAAAAAGTGTAAATTGTGTATTTATCCCATACAGCACCGATTTGTATGAAAATTTGGATTTAGGTTCTACTTACTATCTACTTCAAAGTCTACTCTTTGCCGGGGGTTGCTTTTTCTCTGGGGGTGGATGCCACCCCTTCTTGGGATTGAAAAATTTTTCATCTAAAACTAAGTACGGAAATCAATGAATTGACTAATTCTAAGCCACTTTTAATTCATGAAGTTTTTTCTGAAAATCAATACTTAACTTAACGAGTGAAATTGTCGTTTTTCAGGCAAAAAAAACACGTTTTTAGATTGTTTTTCGCGAATAACTGGAAAAATATGGATTTAATCGAAAAACCTAGAGGAAAGAAAATTATAGCTTATAAAAAAACAAAAAAAATCGTCTATTTATTATGTATTCTGACTCAATGCAAATGGAATTATTGCTTGTTGAAAGTTGATTGGTATTTACCACTATGTGTATTCATCTATATACTAATATACATATTCTATTATAAAGCAAATGTGCTTTTGATTTTTTCCCCATAACTCGCTTAGTTTTTAAGCAATCAAGTCTTTCAAAAAAGCATTTTGTAGGTTTTTTTAAGAGCTATGAGCTTATCTAAATGAAACTTTTTTCAGATTTTATTTTCAAAAAGGTTCATGCTAAAAGGGCTCAAGGGTACTTTGCGCGAACACACGCAAGCTTTAAAAGGCCATGTCTTACTCAATTTTTATCCTACAAAAAAAAATAAAACGCCAAAATTTTTGAATAAGAAAAACCTACAATTTCGTACTCCTCAAAATTTTGCTTTCCATTAACAGTTTTTGAGTTATTTGAAGAAAAGACGATTTTTCGCTAAACTACGAATATTTTTTTTCTTTCTTCTAACTCTATTTTTTTCAAAAAGAAGTACTTTAAACTGGCCAAACACTCAGAACGTATTATAAAAACATGAATGAAGTGAATTGTAGAGTGGCAACAATTTTTTTCTAATGGGGTGGAAGAGAGGGTGAGATTTTCACTATTTTTTTCCAACGAATAAATAGGAATCGAAATTTTTCTCTTCATAACTCGCTTAGTTTTGATGCTAGGAACTTTCATTAGAAATAAAAATAAAGGTTTTTCAAAGAACTTTGAAAAAAAATTCATGAGTTTTCCCCGAAAACCAATGCATGTTTTTGGTTATTGTACGTAGAAACTTTCCACTTTGGCGATTGAAAATACCAATCAACTTTCAAAAAGCAATAATTTTCTTTGTTTTTTTATAGGCTATAGATTTGCTCTCCACATTGTTTTCGATTAAATGAATATTTTTCCAGTTATTCGCGAGAAAGAATCTGCAAACGTGTTTTTTTGATTGAAATCCGACAATTTCAATCGCGAAGAAGTGGAAAAGAATTGACTTTCAGAAAAAACTTCATGTAACAAAAGTTGCTTAGAATTAGTCAATGTATTGATTTCTGTACTTATTTTCAATGAAAAAATTTTCACCCCCAAGAAGGGGTGGCATCCACGCCCAGGGAAAAAGCAACCCTTGGCACAGGGTAGACTTTGAAATAGATGGTAAGTACAACCTAAATCTAATTTTTTATGAAAATTGGTGCTGTATGGGATGAATACACGGGAAAATGGTCATTGACTGGACTACTACTTATTCAGTTATAATTTTAAGTTATCGCTAATTCAGTTATAAAAGCTATGTCTCACCATTATTTTTTTTTTCTTTTAACTCGAGGGACCTACAGTTTAACGCCGGTTCCGAACGGCCAATGGGCTTGTAAACGACGTACATTACCCAACAATTTAATCATATATACAGAACTACTAAATTCCGGACATACACAACACCCAAGAGCGAGGTGGGACTCGAACCCACAATCCTCGGTTTACAAACGGCATAAGGCGGTTCACCTTACCGCTGGTCTACCGAGGCCTCTCACCATTATTTTATCTGCAATAAATTGCAATATACGTAGAGCACTCCAATGTAACAGATTTAGCAACCGAAATCACAAAAGTGTTTTTACCGATCGTGGGAAAAGTGACACTATTTTGACCTGTTTTCTATGAGCAAAGTTCAACATTCCAGAATAGTGGTCAGTTGCTAAGCAATTAGAAAATAACAGTGCGGTAATATTATTACCGCACTGCTGTAGCGTGCGGTAATGTAACAAATGGATTATTACAATAAAATGAAACAAAGTATGGTTTTAATTTTTATAATTGTTGTTAATATTTACATTTATATTTGTATCCTGTAGCTTGACGTTTCAAAAATGCTCTCAGTTTTTGGTACTGGGCAATATTAATATTATTTTTAACAAAGTTGATCGAAGCATGGAACAATGTGCCCACAACGTCGAAGATTTCATTGTTTTAGCCAATTCAGCAACATACGCCATCAGTACAATCTCAGAAAAGGATACACTGTTGTTTTTCTGCAAAAATCCATGAAGCGTTGGTACGCAAGTTCATACTCCTTTCTGGATTTCGCCGGAAGTAAATTAAGTGAAGCCGCGTTCGCGGCTTTTATACTAGTTCAGAAGGCGTGTAAGGTAACAAATAATCACTATCAGTGTTCATGTTTACTAATTCTTTTTTTATTCCTTATAAAATACAAACGAATCAAACAAAACCGGCTTTAAAATTATTGTACTTTTGTCATAACGAAGTAATTTCCATGGTTACCACTTCTATATTTTAATGTGAACATAGAGAAACCTATTTAAACTTACTTGATTACATCTTGAATGAAATATTTTTCAATTAATTTTTTAAATGTAAATCAACGATCGGAGAAAAAATAGTATGCATAATTCGTGGGAAAAGCATATTCCCAAACTCCTGTGTTACCAGACTCGTCGCTACGCTCCTCGTCTGGTAATTATCACAGTCGTTTGGGAATATTATGCTTTTCCCACTAATTATACAATATACTATTAATTGTGTCCGTGAGTGTATATATATATATATATATATATATATATATATATATATATATATATATATATATATGTATATATAATACTCTCACTGTTGACCTCCGTACAGTAAAATAGTCTATTATTTTCGGGGTAAATACGAACTAAAATTACTTTCAATTGAAAATCGAGCTAGTTTTTGAAATTCGACAATTGCCATCAATATATTAAGAAATTCCGATATCATATTGCTGAATGGACTGACTAAAAATATCCAACAATGGCCAAATTAAGTAATAGGTGTAGGTATCCCTACATTTTTATCGATTTCATAGTAACTATTATTCAGAACAAAACCTATATATGTCGACTTACTTTTGAAAAATTCAACAAAACGTGATCGAATGAACTTCATCGGAATAATCGAAAACGATCAATCACATGAGAATTCAAAGGTTAACCAGATACGTTTTCCATCTCCTAAACTGTAACGCTTTTCAATTCGCTTTCATAAATATGCTGACGTTTCGATTAACTTAGCGGCAGATAAATCACTTCAAACAAAATCCTGTCCTGAAATCGTAACTCTTCGGTATGACCATTTCACTGACAACCCAGTAGGTGAAATGGCAACAGCATTTGAGAGTATTGACAAAAATAGAAACCATAGAGAGTTTACTGCATGATATACAGGATATTAAGTATTTGTTTTTTTCATTTATATATCAACAAATATTCTTTGTAACCTAAATTGATAATTATCACATATTCAATCAATTTCAGACAAGGTTATTTTCATGAATTTTTTTGCAATATTCTTCATCTGATTTTACTCTATCATCAATGTCGGCTGCAGGTAAGATCAAAAAAGTTTTGCTACTGAGCTGGTAGAGTCTCAGAAGATTTGGTTCTTCTTGAATAATTTAATATAAACAATTTCTGTCACTGAGGTCATATTTGCCACTCATTTTTATTCTTATACTTATTTATTATACTATATAAACCGCTTAAGTCAATGTGGAAAGGCTGAATACCTGCAAAACAGCATGAAATGTTGACAAAAAATTGTGACAGTGAGAAAAATACATTTGAAATAGCACCTCCCTGATATCAACCAAATGAACGTAAAACTATTCAAAAACATTTGAAATTTCAACATAAAAATTCCCTTAATAGTCCAGGCAACGAATGCTCAAAAAAAGGTATAGGGGGAAATGTTTGGAAAACAATTTTTGACTTCGTAACTTTGTTTGGACTAGTTAGGTGGTGAATATATCAAAAATCCCCGCCCGTAGCATTTGAGCCGGGGGAGAGAGGGGGTTTCAAGGTCCCGTTTTTCGGTTTTTTGCTTAAATCTCAGAAACTATGCGTCCTAGCGAAATTACCATTGTATACAAAATGATAGCTGATTAAATTTGCAACAAGTTTTACTTCAACAAGTTTTTTCAATTTCCTATATAGTTTTCGCGATATCTGCTGTTGAAAGTCTGTATTTTTGGAAAAAAACATTTTTTCCCCACATTTTTTGCTCTTTTTGACCGAATAACTTCAACCATACACCCAAAAACTAAATTCCGAATAGAGGGATGTAAAACATTAAATTCCCTTCAATAATATTCATTACTTCACTTTTTTATATATTTTCCTTCAATAGTTAAAACCTATTCGCACAGACTTAAGCGCTGTCTACGTATTGACGGCCCGAATGCCGACTTATACACGTAGTTCATCGAAAATCTAACAAAATGCGATGGTAAGTCTTTCCACCGTAGACATTCGAATAGTTTTATAAATCACAACCATTAAATCAAAACTAAGTTTATTGACATAGAAAAGTGAATAAAAATAAAACATTACAACGGTAGGTACCATTTAGTCAATTACGTTTTCCCATTTATTCGGAAGGATTTCCATCTTTGTCTTTGTTTTCTTTTTCCTCAATATCTTCTCAATCGGACCCCTTCAGGGAAAAGGTCAGAGGATCCTCCTGTTCTTCTTCATCTTCAGAATCCACTTGAGGGACCCCAATCAGGCAGTTACCCTGACAATTTTGACATGCTGATGAAAATTTGGGGCTTGCTTTTTTGCGTCCACACTTTGCTCTAGAACAGTCTTTCGTACATCGGCAGAAAATCATTCTCAGGATATCCTCCGGTGCATCTGCTAACTTACTGTGCACTGGGACCAGGCAGTTGTTCTCAATCTTCCAACCATACATTTCGGAAAGCAGGTAATTTCCCAGCTAGAGCTGAACTTGTTTGTGTTTGGAGTGTTTTACAGCTCCTTCGTTGAGAGGAACACAAGAGATATCAGGCTTGATAGTGGCCACTGATTTCAAGAACGACTTGTACCTGTAGGCCTTAAGGGAGGCCTCTTTCGCTGGAGCCCCATACTACCTCTGGTGCAGGGCCTTAAAGGACCGCTGCAGCTTGCTGCATCTCTGGCGTCTTCAAATACAACTTCGCAAATGTGACCTTGCCTTTTCGAAATGCGGAAGATTTTGTATCGCGCCCTGTAAAGGCTTGCAGAAACAGCACGTCTTTGAAACATTGTTGCTGATGCTTTTGCGACTAGAAGAAGGAATACTTTATCTTTCTTAGTCCAGGTTTAATGAAAATAATGTCCTTATGCGCATCAGCTTCAGCCATCAAGATGACTTTGAGGTCGACATCTTCACACACAATCCCGACAGCTGTTGTTTCGGACATTTCCACAGTCGTATCCACGATCAGAACTTTTGCATCATTTTCTGCTTGAAGGGTCCTGATCCCATTTTCCTCAAACTACCCTTAAGCATGTTCATTCTGTATGCCTGATTTTGTTGAACTTGATCGACATAAAATTTTCTTGTTTGAAGTTGTCTTCAGTGAAATGGATATCAGTACACTTGCTGAGTCGATTTCGCCTTTGCTGCTCTGTTCTTTTCGTTAGTGAAGTTGATGAGGAATAGCCGTCAAAGACTACAGTACATTTCCTTCCGTGGTAATTCTTCTTGATAAAATGGATGTAGCTCTCGCAGATTGTCGATATCTTGAAATATTTTTGCCAACAGTATGGTCAAAAAGATTCTCGGCAAACTACGTGTATAAGTCGGCATTCGGGCCGTCAATACGTAACCAGCGCTTAAGAATTTGCGAATAGGTTTTAACTATTGAAGGAAAATATATAAAAGAATGATGTAATATATACCATTGAAGGGAATTTAATGTTCTACAACCCTCTAGTCGGCATTTATTTTTTGGGTGTATAGTTGAAGAGTTATCCGGTCAAAAAAAGCAAAAAATGTAGGGCAAAAATGTTTTTTCCCAAAATTACAGACCTTCAAGAGCAGATATCGCGAAAACTATAAAGGACATCGAAAAATTTGTTGAAGTAAAACTTGTATCAAATTTAATCAGCTTTCATTTTGAATGCATTGGTCATTTCGCTAGGACGCATAGTTTCTGAGATTTAAGCAAAAAACCGAAAAACGAGACCTTGAAACCCCTCTCCCTCCCCGGCTCAAAGGCTACGGGCGGGGACTTTTGATATGTTCACCACCTAATCTAAATAAAGTTGCGAAGTCAAAAATTGTTTTCCAAACATTTCCCTCTATACATTTTCGATGCCTGGACTATAATGAAATAAAACAATTTGAACATACAGTGTGTCTAGCATAAACTCAATTCACTTACTAAGTTTCAACCCTTCAACTCCAACAGCAAAAGCTGTAGAAGTGTGCAAAAACAAAATTATTCTATAATCACATGATAGACTTTTGAACTCATTGGGATCAACTCTTTTGAAATGATATCAATTTTAAATCAAGAGGTGAGTTATGCTCAAAACTCATTTATATAGTATTGTTTGAGGAAACTATGAATTGAAGTTCATTGCATATTATATATAATCAGTAAGCATCTGAATCACAGTTTTGAAAAAACTAGTAGCAGTGCTCCCTCACTAAGGTCGCATTTGCTGCTGATTTTTATTTTTTTTCGCGTACAGTTTCAATCACCTGAGTCAATTTGGAGGGTCTATGGAGGTGAATAAAACGCTCAAAAACCAATTAAAGGTACTTTTCTCAATCCACGTACCAAATTTCAACCCTCTAGCTCAAGCTGAAAGTCGTTTGGAGGTGTGCCAATACTCAACAACCACGAAAATTGACGGCGGAAGAAAAAAAGTGTTTATATTACCGAAGGGCACTTCCTTCAGGAGGTTGGCTATCAACATTGCTATCTTAATTTTGGACGCTGCGGCCCTAAACAGTTCAGATGACGTGGCCTTAAACCACTTCCGCAGATTTTTAAGCCAGGACATTCTTCTCGCTCCAATGGATCTTTTTCCCATGATTTTTCCCTGGATTATGAGGCGTAGAAGTTCGTATTTAGGACCTCTCATGATGTGGCCGAGATATTGCACTTTTTTTATCTTAACTTCCTGTAGGATCTCCCTTTCTTTTTCATTTTTCTCAGAACCTCCACGTTGGTCGTATGTTCTTTCCATGGTACTCTCAACATCCTACGGTAGGTCCACATCTCGGAGGGTCCATGTTTCTACACCATACAAGAGAACAGGCAATACGTAGCATTTGAGCATCCGAGTTCTCAAGTCCAGGCTGAGGTCGCGACTACAGAGCAGGTTTTTGATCTTCACAAAGGATGCACTGGCTTTCTCAATGCGGATCTTTATTTCCGAGCAGTAATCCATGGAGCAGTTGACACTAGTACCCAGGTATTCGTACCTCTCGACTCGTTCCAGCATTTTGCCTTCCACATAAACAGGTGTTCATTTGGGGCTTCAGTTTTGGCGACGATCATGTATTTGGTCTTCTTAACATGTTAGCCCATATTCTCGACTAATTGTGACAACCTTATTCAACATATTTTGAAGGTCTTGCATGTTTTCGGCGAGGAGAACCGTGTCGTCAGCGTAACGCAAATTGTTCAGTGGAGTGCCGTTAATTCGCATTCCACCGGGCTCATCTTCAAGCGCATCGTTGAAGATTTGTGGTGAGAGAATACACCCTTGTCTGACTCCTCGCTTGATCTCCACTGCTTTCGTCAGTTCCGACTGGACGCGAACGGACGCGTTTTGGTTGAGGTACAGATTTACTATTATTTTTATATCTCTTGCGTCGAGGTTTTTCCGTTCCAGTGCTTCTATTAGTTGTTTGTGTCTCACTTCATCAAATGCTTTGTTATAGTCAATAAGACAGGCGTACACCTTTTGGTTGACATCCATACATCGCTGCATCAAGACGTTGTAGGCAAATAGGGCTTTTCTTGTGCCCACTCCATTTCTGAAGCCAAACTGGGTATCTGATATATCTTCTTCCAGTTTTTTGTAGATCCTACGGTGGATGCTTTTGAGAAAGATCTTTAGAATATGGCTCATTAGACTGATCGTACAGTGTTCCTCGCATTTTTTGGCATTTTGCTTCTTAGGAAGCCGAATATTTAGCTCTGAAAAAAGACCTAGAAGGCTGAATTAGGGATATTTTCGTAACTTTTTCTTTACCTTTTGCCCTCAGATTTACTACAATGCTCATGCATCGCTTCGCCTATATCTTACCCAAATTCTTAAAATGCCAAAATTTGAACAGAATTAACCCAAAATTTGATAGTTTCGTATTTTCTAGAAAATAACTCCAGGTGCCAAATTTATGCTCATTAAGTCGGATGATCACCTCTGCAGATGTCAAAATGTACAGGAATAAACATTAAATAAACCTTAAAAATCACGTCCCAGGAGCTTTAAAACGAATATAAAACCTACTCCTGGCCTTCACTGTTGACGATATAATAAAATAGTCCATTATTTTAGTAGAAAATACCGAACTATGGCACAATCACAAACGTTTTCTACGTTCCAATCTTCTAAGGCTGCGGTTATAGTGGATGCGTTTTCTGACGACCAACTAGTCGCACGTATACGTCAGATCTAGCAGGAATGAATCAAATACATAATAATGTATTACTATGGTTATAGTGCTTGCGAATCGGTCGTCAGATGACGTTAGAAGTCGTTCAAGATATTTCATGCGACTTTGTGCGAACGTCAAAATTGATATTGAAAAATTGATATCATTAGTTTTCGACATATTCACTTTTTCCCGACAGTAATAAAACTTTTAATAGCGGACTTTCTACATACTTACTGATAATATTGTTCAAAATTATTATTGTTGATATCCATGTTAATATGTAAATTACGATACAGTCTAGGTGCGAACACAGAACAAAGTACGCATTGACTATAACCACCGTTGTCTGACGAACAGTTCTGACGTGTACGTCCGACTGGTTGGTCGTCAG
>JARQZK010003641.1:62500-117500 GCA_030704885.1 Cynegetis impunctata
GCAAATACTCCGAATGAATACTTCATTGCAATAGAAAAGCAAAACACATGTAAATGGCAACACCGATAAATTCCAGTCTCATACAATGTCGACCAATCACAACTATAGAATTTCGCATGACATCGAGTGAATTCGTTGATTGAATCGTAGTGTGATCGTAATTCGTAGTGTCTAATGGCCGCCGAAAACAGCTCGCGTAATGTTTTAAAATGAGTTTGATTACTGAAGTTAATTTCAAAAGTTTCAATGGTGACTTAGTGGAATATTTGTTATCCCATAAACTTCTAGTGCACTAAGTTATGAGGATAAAGTTTTGATAAAAACATTGCAACCTACCCCTGAATTAAACAATTTGGCGCAGCGTAACAGAAAACAAAAACCGCGGTTTTAATACAAAGACTTATGAAGAGACATCCTTGCCTAACCGGATCACAGGTAAAAAATAAATTATTTTGTTGCGCAGTGTTTACTTTTTACTAGAAATGTCTCTGTTTGGGGCCGCCTTAGGATTTGAGGATTTAATTCTATACCTAGTTGAAAGTGAGGAATTTTTCACCGATAAAGTAACTTTAATACAGCACGCGGATTAATATCTTACTTACAAGATAAAGAAATTTATATATTTTTTAAACATCTTTAAATTAAATTTTTAAAACAAACACAAATAGTTTTTCAAATCTTACAGCACAAGTTTTTAGATGTAATTTATCACGGAAAATCGGCTCAAGTTTCTTTTGGAAAAAAATTTCAGAAATTTCGTGGCAGGAAAGTTTATTTTAAATAAAACTATTTTCTGCTATTTCAAAACTACTGATGATACGACTCAATTTAGCCCAAAACGAAAGAAATTCAGTTACGCAGATATGGAGCTTCACTATAAGCAAATATTTTATGAAATTTTGGATACTATTAGGGGTCAAATAGAAATAAGGTTCTCTGATTTGAAAGAACTGCATTTCTTCGACTTACTCAATAAAAATTTGTTTACCGGATTTTCGGCTAATTTTCCAGATAACCTTTTGGAAAATTTATGTCAAAAATACACTTTTTTTGATAAGGTGGCCATAAAAAGTGAACTGTGTGTTATTTATAATGACAATGAAATTTTGTGGCAAAATGAAAATCATGTGAGCACTATTAAATACCTTTTTGATAATGATTTGAATCAAGATTTACCCCAAGTTTATAAACTCTTATGTCTAATTGTTTCTATCCCGGTGACATCGGCTTCCGTAGAGCGCTCGTTTTCCACTCTTAAGAGAAATAAAACTTATTTAGGAAATTCAATGAGCCAGGATCGTTTGAAAAATATTAGTTTGTTGTCTATTGAAAAGGAATTGGTAAAACTTTCGGCGAAAGACAAAAAATTTTATGAGGATATTATAGATCATTTTGCTAACGTTAAAGATCGCAGAATCCCGCTAATCTTCAAAAATATATAATAACTTTTTATTTGCTCTCACCAGCTGTTAACAAATTCGTTAAGTAGGTAGGTAGGTACCTATTTTGTGAAAGAAAAAAAATTTGATGAATAGATGAATTGATTAATTGGCTGAGAAGAGTTTTTGTGAATATTGTAAATAGGAGTTGTAGGTCTCAAGATAGACATTCGAAAGTGAAAACTAATTAATAGCTTAAGGTGCTTGTTTTACTTTGATTTTCTTCAAATTATAAGGCGGTTGACCTTGAAATCCTAAAAATTTTCGCCTATGGTGTATTTTTTAACACCTCTTGTAGCCTCCTCAAACCAAAACCTCACGAGCCGCCACTGATTTCTACTTGAAAGAGATTGGAAGAACTAATCAGTTCATGAAGTTTTTTTCATACGATGAAGGCTATTAATTCAATGGAGTTTATAAAATTGGATTCGTGATTTCTTAATAGTTATTTATGTACCAATTGCGTTATATAAATCCTAACGCCCGGAGGGTAACATTGATATTTTGACGTTTGTGAATATTTTTGTCATCATATTTAGTGAATGCCATTACTGCTTTCTTCATGTAGTCTTATAGAAATAATGGAATGAAAATGAATTTACCCAAGAATATCATAGAAAATGCAGCCAAAGCTGCGAAAAATTCATTGCCGGAGAAATCCAGAGTCGTATACGACAAGGATTATGCCCCCCCCCCCCCACCCCCCCCCCCCCCCACCCCCCCCCCCCCCCACCCCCCCCCCCCCCCACCCCCCCCCCCCCCCACCCCCCCCCCCCCCCACCCCCCACTATCTCCATTGTGTTCTATAATTGGTTTGATTTATAGGCGTGTAGAAACGGGCCAAATTTCCGTTTGGAGAAATTTCAGTCCGATATGGGTTTTCAGTTGAAAATTAGACCGGTATTGTTAGAACGAACCGGTCGGAGCGCAATTCCAATGAATATATGGATAAAGAAGTAAATTGAACTTCAGAATCTGAAGGGATGGGCAAATCCTGATTGAAATTGAATATAGTCTTAGAGACATCGTCAACTCTTTTCGAACGAAAATTTTATCAAAAGAATTATTTTATTATATGATATTATATATTATATATATATATATATATATATATATATATATATATATATATATATTCGTTATTAGTTTATTTTCGAAAATTATAGAAAAAAATTTTAAAAATAAGATGCTGCTATATTTATTAAAGAGAACGTATTATTTGATGAGTTCCAATATGGTTTCATAAAGGATAGCGGTACACTTTCGGCTACTTTCGACTTAATTAATTATGTATCGAGAGCGCTAGATGATGAAGAAATTGCAATTGTGATATTTGTAGATCTAAGAAAGGCTTTTGATGTGGTTAGTATAGATACATTGTTGCTGAAGTTACAAAGCATGGGTTTCAGAGGTGGTTTTTTAACATTGATTAGTTCTTACTTAACAAATATAAAAAAGTTATCTTGAATAATACAGTTAGTAATAATCTTTCAAATAACTATGGTGTACCACAAGGTTCAGTGCTTGGTCCATAGCTGTACTCATTATATGTGCTTAGTCTTAGATGTGCCAACCTGTCAGCTAAGTATTTTGCTGGTGATATTGCACTTGTTTATCGAGGTGGGAATGAGTTTGAGTTGATGAAACGGGTAAACGACGATTTAGATCTTTACAGTAGATGGCTCTATTATAATAAAATGAAGATTAACATTGAAAAGACCAAGTACATGTTGTTTAAACAAAAAATAAGCAAATTAAGTAACATTAGTATCAAAATTGACAATACTGAATTGGAAAAAGTTGAATGCATAAAATATCTTAGTCTTGTTATTGATGAATCACCAAGCTGGGAAAAACATGTAAGAAAGTTAACCGAAAGAATTTTTCTTGTGATTCCGGTCATTTATAAATGCAGATCATATCTTACTGACAAAACTAAATATCTAATTTATAACATATTTTTTCTATCTCACTTTCGATATTTGATACCTGTCTAAGGATCATGTTGTAAGACTGCCTTTGAAAGAATGCAAGTACTTCAAAACAAAATACTGAATATTTTATCCAATTGTAACATGCTGTTTGCTACCGAACAAATATATAAAGATTTAGACAACGATAAACTGAAGGCTATATTGAAATTAGAACAATGTAAATTAATACACAAAAACTTGTATGGTAATCAAAAAACGAATACAAATTTTACATGTACAAATGAAATATATACTTATAGTACGAGAGCACGAAATAATCTGTCTTTAGAATCTAGTAGAACCGATATTAGTTTGTTCAGTCCTGTGCATTGTGCAATTAGATCTTTTAATGATTTGCCAGATAATTTGAAAACAACTGGGAACTTTAAACATTTTCTAAGGAATCTAAAATTATACATAAAAAACACTTAATTTAATACAATGTACCTGTCTTGCTGTAAATACCTGATGATTGCTGATGTGGACTGTTCATGTTTTGATATAATTACTGTCAAACTTGTATTTGTGTGTGAATATCTTTACAGGCTTGTAGCCAGTTTATTTTTGTTGGTATTTAAACCTAAATATATTTATAATCTCGGGACCAGTATTGTATACTGTTTAGAGATGTAAAGTTAGGATTAAAAATTATTGTAATGATATCAATAAAGAGTTTTCAAAAGAAATCTCCGCTCTCAATATCCTCAGTCTTCATGAGATATTTGAAAAATCATAATTTTGAGAATTAATACGTTTGTTGCTTAAGGTTTTTTTTTACATCAATATGAAACAGTTACTAAAACTAAGATCGAAGTCAATAGAAGAAATCGTCCGAAATATCTTCTACTATTTAACTTTCGGTTGAAGCAAAACTTATTATCAGCAAAAAGTAAGAGATGAACGATACGCTTATAATGTATAAAACGTTTTTCATTCTTTAACTAATTCTCAGGGCCTCGAGAAGCCCTAGAAATATATATATATATATATATATATATATATATATATATATATATATATATATATAATATATATATATATATATATATATATATATATATATATATATATATATATATATAGATATATATATATATATATATATATATATATATATATATATATATATATATATAATTAATAGGTCATCTTCTCTTCCTGTAGTTGTAAAATCGTCCAAGTAGCGCCCTCTCACTAAATTATGTGAGGTGAACTGAATATAGTTTTCAAATATTAAAATTGCTAAACATCTTACATCAGCTTCTTATGATAATGATTATATTGCAACACATTATATTTTCGAAATGCAACTTTTTAACTTCGTCTGCATTTGTTGTTATTGAAAAGATCTACAAACCCCTAGTTATACTTTTAGGGTCGGACAAAATTCCATGGAGTGTAATTATGTTTCCTAAATATAACAGTTCTTTTTTTTCAATTTCATTTTGCCGGATTTAATTTCAAATTATATTTATGAAGTCTCTTCAATGCTTGAATTAAATTGAGATTATATTCGTTCAAGTTACGACCAAAAATTATCAACTCGTCTGAATTATATATGCAACAGTGACATAAACATGACATTAATCTTGAAAATATATTCGGAGACACTTTTAACCTAATTGGCAGGCGACGTATTCTGAATTGTCCTTTTTCGTTAATAACAAAACTATGATAATTCATTTTGACCTGGTAATATTCTTGACTCAAGTCAAGGGTACTAAAAAACATAGCCCCGCCTAGTTAGTCATGAATATCTGTGATATAATATGAAAATTTTTGGACCTTAGCATTGACCAGAACCTGAGGTGGGAAGAACATACAACCCAATTGAGAAGTAGGCTAAATAGTGTAATTTTTACACTCCGCATGATGAGAGGACTTGTTAATCTGAGTACGTTAAAAGTGCTATATTACAGTAATTTCTAATCGGTAATGGGATATGGTATCATTTTCTGGGGAAATTCATCTGCTGTGGATGGAATCTTTGCTGCGCAAAAATGGGCAATACGCACTATCCTTAGTCTTGAAAACAGAGAGACTTGCCGTGGTCAGTTCAAGAAGCATGGATTCCTCACCATCTTTGGATTATATTTATATAAGGTCTTGACATTTTTCAAGAGGAATGAACACTACTTTTCTCAACACAGGAATCCTAATAACTCAAGAGGAGTACTGCCCTACTAAACACCAAAGCACAAAACGGCACTACATGAAAAGAATATTCAAAGCATGGCCATAAGGGCTTTCCAATCTTTGCCCAGACACCTACAAATCCTAAACAGCTACAGGAACTTCAAATCTAAGGTTTCTGAACTGATCCTACAATGCGAGCCCTATAGTATTGGGGATTTCCTGGAGTACACAAGAGCCAGTAAATTATGAAACATCTATCCTAGGATGAATGTTTAACACGGACATGACTTATTTCAGTTTTATTTATACATCCATATTATGTTTAGTGTAAATATTATCTGAGGTTAATAAATATTATTATTATTATTATTATTTGGAATAAAAAATTGTGATCATTGATTTGACTGCTAAGTGCTTGATAATCGATAACAGTCATCCACCTTTTCAGCCACGAACTGTCCGATTTTTTGGCACAATAAGCAAAAGAGAACTTATTAAAACAATGGTTAATAATAACAATTTACACATTTATTAAAAGAAATAACGCATGACGCACGTTTCGGTGGAACGTCACCTTCTTCAGATGCTAATGACAAACTAACTATGATTCTATGTTATATCGAAAACAAGAAATGACAAATTGTGTAGAAGGGGTAAATAGAAAGATGGTTACAAATAATTATTAGAATAGAAAAAACCAATTCTGAACTGCTAGTCAGGTAGTTCCGTAATTTTGAAGAGATTAAGAAGGGGGCTTGAAGTATGATCAGAATTATTTTAGTTTCAATAATAAGATTTACAGCAGTACTGAAGGCTTAATTATGGGAAACCCCCTGAGCCCTTTGTTGGCTGAAGTATTCATGGATAATTTGGAACAGTTAATTCATAATCATCCTGTTAGTCGACAATTCGTTTATTGGTTTAGATATGTGGATGATATTATTTGTTGTTACACTGGTACTCTTAGACAACTAGACTGCTTTCAAACATTCATTAACACTTTACACCCTAATATAAAATTCACTTTAGAGATAGAAAAAGATAACTCAATTAACTATTTGGATTTGAAAATAACAAAAGTAGATAACAAACATAATTTTTCAATTGTTCGCAAACCATCGCACACTGATAGCGTCATACATAGTACTTCCCTACATCCATTCCAACACAAAATGGCAGCTTTCAATAGTATGGTACATCGTTTAGTAAATATTCCACTTTCAAACGCCAATTTTAACATCGAGAAAAATATAATTAAACAAATTGCCGTAAATAATAATTATGATCCCATTATAAAAGACAATATGATAGATAAAAAGTTGTATAAAAATGCTATTTAGCAGTTGTACCCCCTTACTAAAAATAATATCAAATATAAAAGCCTCACTTTCATCGGAAATTCAGGTAAAAAACTTAAATCTCTCTTATCTAAGCACAACATTAACATTACTTATCGTACCGGTAATAATTCAGGAACTCATATAAAAAATAATAAATCATATCATATATATATATATATATATATATATATATATATATATATATATATATATATATATATATGTATATATATATATATATATTATAATATATGATAATAAGTTCATAAAGATAATAAATCAGAAGTTTATAAAATTAATTGTGGTGATTGTGATAAGTTTTACATAGGTCGAACTTTCAGAAGTTTTCAAACTAGAATTTCAGAACACAAACGTAGCTTTGTTAATCAGAAGTCGGATTCACATTATGCAAACCATTTAATCCAAGGAAATCACACATTCAATTTCGATTTTAAAATATTATATACTGAAAGTAAGGGAATTAAACTTAATTTTTTGGAATCATTACAGATAAATAAATACAAGCATTCCGGTCTCCTATTGAATAGCCAAATCGACTATACTTCAAGTCCCCTCCTTAATCTTTTCAAAATTATCGAACTACCTGACTAGCAGTTCAGAATTGGTTTTTCCTATTCTAATAATTATTTGTAACCATCTTTCTATTTACCCCTTCCACACGATTTGCCATTGTTTCCGATATAACAGAGATCCATAGTTAGTTTGCCATTAGCATCTGAAGAAGGTGAAATTCCACCGAAACGTGCGTCATGCGTTATTTCTTTTAATAAATGTGTAAATTGTTATTATTAACCATTGTTTTAATATGTTTATTAATTTACACCAAGTATCGGCCCAATCAATCCAAAAAAAGAGAAATTCATTCTCATGAAGTTTCCTTGATTATACCATATTTATTCATGATGTCTATCTATTTATTTCTTTCTCCTTAAGCCTTGTGCGACAGCCTATATGGTTTTTATACCCGCATTGCATTGTCTTTTAAAACTATATTTCCTTCACGAAAATTTGTCACTTGACAAATGGAAAGTATAGAAATAAGACCACATTGAATAAAAAAATTTATCTCATTACCACATCGATCTCCCTATAGCCAAGTATCATCAAAATAATTAGATTGAAAACGTACTGTGAATGAAAAGTCAGATGAACAAAGTTCACGATAATTATTAAGCCAATATACATAAACTTTTATTAAGTTATTATACAACTCGAACGCAAATTATCGCACATTTGTGAGTGCTTCATATTTATAGCATATTAAAAACTGAATAAAAATATATGAGATGAAAAAGATGCTGAAGAGATATGAATTGTTTATAGGGGAGCAGAGATTTTGTATAAGAGATTTCGTCCCCACAGTAGGCTTTGTGTACTCGTCGATTCCTCAACCAATTTCTTTCATACATTATTCGCGAACACTATATATATATATATATATATATATATATATATATTTATATATATATATATATATATTTATATATATTTATATATATCTATATATATATATATATATATATATATATATATATATATATATATATATATATATAATTATTTATTCGAATTGTTATTCGAATATGTTAGCAATATTAGGCTTGTTGAATCTCAAAAAACTCGATTTTATTAAAAAGTTGACGTTTCGCCACGACATTCGTGGCTTTATCAAAACTTTTGAAAAAAAAGAAATTTCTTTGACATTTATTGATTTGAAAAAATTTGAATAGAAAAAGACTACTATGTTTCACTAAAATTTTTCGGCTGTGGCCGTTCTTTGTTTTTTATTACGTGCTATTCAGTCCAATATTAATATTCAAATCTGTTATTATTAGATGGTAAGGGAAACCACAGAAACCTTCACCCACGTAATGTTCGAAATAGGTTCAAATTTTTTCAAATCAATAAATGTCAAAGAAATTTCAAGTTTTTCAAAAGTTTTGATAAAGCCACGAATGTCGTGGCGAACCGTCAACATTCAGTTTTTTGAGATTCAACAAGCCTGTTATTGCTAATAATTATCAAGAGATTATATATATATATATATATATATATATATATATATATATATATATATATATATATATATATATATATATGTGTGTGTATATTGTCTAGTTATCGACCGTATAGAAATTAGAAGAATTGGTAATTATCGAGTTAGCGGTCAGGTCAGTAGACTCAATAAAATCAGTTGTTCATAATATCTCAATATTTCATCAATGACTCCATCCAGATAAATACAATTCCGACAATGAAAACCAATAACAAAACAAAATACATTTATTGATAATGTATCTGCTTACATGCGACAATAGTTTTAGATTCACTTTTAGACCAAGTAATTCCATGATTACCACTCATTATGTGGATGACATCATTAGTGCAGTATCTCACATTCATACAAAAACAACATTATACATATTCAATTCACTTAACCACAATATTTAGCTTATCCTAGAACTCCAAAAATATTTTCAGATAGGAAAGTCATTAGAATAGTATATTATGATATTAGGAGAATAAGTGATACTTTATGTGCTGAGCGTGGAAAGTTTGTCTGACGAACGTAGTGAGTCAGACAATCCATGCGAAGCACATAAAGTATCTTATTCTCCGAATATCATATACTATTTTTTCTTCAAACGTGCATAATTCCATTCGAAATAAAACAATAATAGGAAACGAATTTTTTAATAAAGATAACAAGATTGAATCTTCAACTTATTTCACTGTATATTGCCTTTTTCGTATCGTTGTCATGGATACGTACTTCTTTGACATCCATTAAAACAAATATTTCAAATTCGGTGAAGAAAATTAGTTCAGAAATGTGTAATGATCCTCCCAAGGTGGTAGAGGCAGCTAGAATAGCTATACAAAACTTGCTGCCGACGAAATCTGCTGCAGTATATGAAGCTGCGTTTGTTAAGTTCAACAAATGGTGCAATGGAAAAAAAGTAGTGCAATACTCTCAGAACGTTTTGTTGGCATATTTTACCGAAATGGCATTGAAAATGAAGAGTTCTAGTTTGTGGGCTAATTATTCAATGATAAGGTCTGTGTTGAATTTGAAGCATAATGTGAACATTGAAAAATACAACAATTTGCGTGCATTTTTAAAAAAGCAAGGAGAAGGTTATAAGCCAAAGAAATCGAGAGTCTTGTCAAGGGAACAGTTCAGCAAATTTTTGTCTGAAGCCCCAGATGAAAAGTATTTGGCGATGAAGGTAATAAAACTACATTTTGTTTGTTTCACATTGTGCTAACCAACACTTAATTTTTTAGGTAGTTTTGATATTTGGAATATCTGGGGCATGTCGTTGCGATGAACTAGTGAATATGACAGTTGATGATCTTGAAGATATGGGTTCTTTACTGCTAATAAACATTCCCAACACTAAAACTAATAAGAGTAGAACCTTCAACGTCCTGGATGATGAATATCTGAGCAAATATAGAAAGTACGTTAATTTGCGCCCTGCCGATTTTAGGGAAAGACGTTTTTTTTTGAAATATCAAAATGGGAAATGTTATAAAGCTGTTATGGGTATCCATAAAATTGGTAGTGTAGCAAAAGACGTGGCATTGTATCTGAAGATTCCAAATTGGAAAGAATATACAAGGCATTGCTTAAGAAGAACAAAGAACAAAGTAAAACCAAAATTGCTAAGAGAATTCTTCAACCTAGCTCCGCGGAAAATCTCGAACAATCTTCATTTAATGAACCCGATATAAGCAATGGATTTGTAAATGCCGTTCACTCTGGAAAAGTTGTTATGAATAGTACTGATATTGCAAGAAGTGGAGGATTCTTAAATGATGCAAATTTTCATAATTGTACTTTTACTATAAATATTACGAATAAATAATAAATACCATTGTGAATAAATTCATAGTACTATAATGTGTTTATACGCTTAGGAGTATAAGTGAACTTATACTCCTAGTCATATAAATAACACTTAATGTCATTGAGGAACGTCACAAAAGTTATCACTTATATGACGTTTGAAGAAAAACGATAATAGTATGATTATACTAACTAAAACGGCGTCAAAAATCCACAGCTTTAGGTAGAATTATAGATTATTACTCACTTCATGCAAGGGGCCAAATATTCCATATTCTCGTAGTTATGAAGTCTAGTGTTAAATATATAACTAATGACAAATAATCTAAAAAGAAATTTATGATCTGATAGGATATTCCGAAATATTGGATATCCTAAACATTTCTCTTCATTACACAATTTGTTTTATTATACAATTCTGCTTTTTTCTGAAAGACCCACAGAATCACCTAATCTATTAGTAGCTCTTTTATAAAAAAACTGACCTCTATAGATAACCTATCTTAAATTGCCAGCATTATTCGAAGAATTTAGTAACACTAAAATCACAAAATACAAGCTATCTGAAATTTCACAATAATTTCCGAAAAACAAAGATAAAACACGAATGATAAACAATACAAATATAATTTATAAACTACCATGTATGGGACCAAAAATCACAATGGTTTGAACAACGAAGAGCGCCACATAAAAGTGAATGCCATCTATTAAAAAATAAATATGCTACTCTAGAACATCATTTACACCGGACACAACTTTTATTATAATAATATGAAAATTTAAACCATACAGACAATCATAACGCCAGGTTATTTCTTGAGATAAATGTGTATGTATATATCATATACATTAACATAAAGATTCAATTAATTCCATGCTCGATACAAATGAATTGTAATATTGACTACAATATTTTTAACCAATTTTGAGAACCCCCCGTGTGAATGTTTATAATGAGTTTCCAAATGTCTTCAGTCAACCACTGCATCCATTTAAATTCTAAATCGTCAATATCTTCATTTCAGATTCATGTTGTAAAGCTTATGGCGATGTTATACAATACTGATCTTATATCTGTAAGTACCTACATATATTATTATCATATATTTTATTTTTCGAATATTTTTGTCGCAGTCTTATTGTAAAATCAGTCATATTATAATACGCCTAGGCTTTTTCAATACGACTAGGCATATTGCAATATGACCGAAATAATCGAGGATTTCATAATTTGACTGATAATTTAGGGCGTATAATAATACGCCTGTTGGTTATTATTAGGCTTATTTTTCAAAAGAATCTGTACGCGATTGTTTTTAGGATATGACTGTTTAAAATACGTCGTATTATAATACGACTGGTAATGTGCCAGGCAAATTATGGATATCGCTTATAGGATAAAAAACAAATGGATTTGGAATACTTATTTATACATGGTCCACTTTAATGGCATTTGCTTGTGCATTTCATATGGGATTTAAAACATAAACATTTATTATTATGACACTGTGACTTGCTTCGTTTGCAAGAGCACTTTTTTAACCCCTGACCTTCGAACTTTGAAAATAATCTCAGAGCTTCTCTCAGGGAAATAACTTTATTCTCTGGAATATTGATTACTTCATTATCTCTGCAATCAGTCATTTCATCCCTCGAAAATCATCGGTTAAAAAGTCCATGGATGGTGTCAGTTTGGTAAACACCATTGGAAACTTTTACGATTGTTCCTATAAGATATTTTTAGGATCGAGAGGTACTATCTACTTTAGAAACTTCGATTGCTACTTTTTGACCTATCGCAAGAGGTTTCAATTTCTTATTACTTATGTTTAGCATTTTTTCTGCAGCTTTTTTAGGCCCATTACACATTTTTCTCTTTGGTTCTTGACTACTTCTTCATTTTTGCATAGATTGCACGTCCGTTCTGATTCACTCGTGAAATTAAAAGTATCTTCATAATTTTGTCCACATCCTCTACATATATCTTCAGAGTCAATTAGTCTGACAAGCCATCAGTCTTATTACAATACGACGAGTATAATCACTCAGAATCCAGAGTATTCGCGCGCTTTTGAATTTTGACAATAAGCCTAAAGATCAGCATGCGTATTACAATACGCCTTAAATTGTCAGTCAAATTGTGAGATCTTCGATTATTTCGATGGTATTGCGATATGGCTAGTCGTATTGAAAAACCCTAGGCGTATTATAATATGACTGATTCTACAATAAGACTGCGACATGTTTTTAATATAGAATAACCAAGCTCGAATTCATCAGTCACTGTATTTCAAATAATATATGAAGGGTTCGTGAGAAGAGTCCGAAAATCATGTACCTAGCTGTATTTGTAGTCACTGTACCAAGAAAATTCCGAAATCACACTTTCCTGCAAGTTGAAAGCTTTTATATCTACCCCATATTCATAATACACTCGTTCCTCGAAATATTAGATTCTCAACATGAACCTGATATATTATTCCCAACGGATTATACATTCCGCGGCGATTCAACAATAAAAACAGAAAGACTTTTTGTCATGCTTTTAGCTGCCATTTAGTTTTAGTTGATTATGTTGCACAAACCACAATTTCATTCCCGACTACTTCCTAACTCCACAAATCTGTATGTGTTGGCTTTGTTTGCTAACTTAGTTTCTATTAATCTGCTTTGTGCAGAGATACGGCGCAATTTCGAATGAAGGGTTCTAGTAAATATGTATATACCTTTTTTAGTCGTAATTTATCCGAAAATGTAGACTATTACGCTGTATTGAAAGTCAACAGTGAAGTGAGGCGCGGGAGTGGTTTTCAAATTCGTTTAACACTTCCTGGATCACGATTCTCGAATTTTTGTTGATGTCTGTTATCTTTCTTCGTATTTGTCTTTTCTTAGTTGTTAATAACAGACCATTTCAGTTACTGAGCCGATTTTATTGAAACGTTTCTACACGATTTATACTTATCACTTATCCAGGAATAATTTTCTGTTCGAATCCAATTTCGACTTGCTTCGCCATCAATACACCCTGCACTTCACGGAGACTATTTTCTGTTCAAATCGTATCTTGACCTGCTTCGCTTTCAATACGCGCTGCAATTCGCTGAGACTATTTTCCGTTCGAATAGTGTCCCAACCTGCTTCGTTATCAATACACTATGCACTTCTCGAAAAATAAGACCTGAGTAACTGAGATCTGCTTCTAACTCGTTTTTTCTTATGATACTTTTGCGTAAGTAGTTTCAACTTATTCGACATTCAATTAAAATTTTATATTTTGTTTGATAGTACTTTTTTTTTATAATCAAATCTTTCTGATTTCTAGTATTTTGATATTATACAATTCAATATGTATTATTCATTATATATATATATATATATATATATATATATATATATATATATATATATATATATAATTATTTATTTGAATTGTTGTTGCCTGTGAACTATTTTTAACTTTTTGATAATTATTAGCAATAACAGGCTTGGTGAATCTCAAAAACTCGATTTTATTAAAAAGTTTTGATAAAGCCACGAATGTCGTGGCGAAACGTCAACTTTTTAATAAAATCGAGTTTTTTGAGATTCACCAAGCCTGCTATTGCTAATAATTATCAAAAAGTTATATATATATATATATATATATATATATATATATATATATATTCAAATTTTCTATGAAAAAACAAATTATCTGTCTCATCCTCATACGAAATCAATCTATAACGCATGTTTCGGACTTCAAGGTCCTCATCAGACAGGCATAGCCACTTATAAGGTATAAAACCTGGAAGTTAAATTAAACAATAAACAAAATATCTTGCTCTAAAAGACAATAGTCACTTCTTGATAAAGCAGTAAAAGGCGAAACTAGTAGTGTTGTATAACGTTTTATTAAAGATAAGAAGAGTTGACTCATCTTCTATCGATTTTACTCAATGAATTCATTTTACTCTGAGGAGAAAACTGAATTAAGTCCATATAATTAGCCACAAGCTATCATTCTGGAAGATCATATTTCCCTTAGTTTTGAAGATGTTTGATGTATCTAAACAGTATAACACAAACAATAGTATATTGTTATACCTACCAGTATAGAAAGCGGGCTTATTCGAGTGAGTACGTATAATGTTTATCCATGAGCGGAGCGAATGGATAATTTTATACCTAAGAAATACCTTCTCTTACGTGTATAACATGCTAGTTTTTCTTGTATTTTTTTCTGATTTATTCTGTGAACTTGTATTTTTGACAAATATGTCGGAATAAAATAATATAAAATTTGACATTTTCTTGATATGTTGAAAACATAGTATGTGTTGCTAACATGGAAAAGTGTTGCTAACTGTAAAAATGTCACTTTGTTTTACTACTTTGTGGCGCACAAAATTGCACTTTACTACAAGAAGAAAAATTTATTATTCACTCCTCGGATATAGTTACTGAAATAATCTACCGAATAACGATAGCTTAACACAAAGAGATAATGAATGATTGCATAAAAATATACTCTCCTGAATATTCAGAAATTAATATACTGAATCTTGTTGGTAACATCTTAACCCTTGGGAAACATCAAAAAATTCACAGCATTTTTTGAAATTGAATGTGTCAAAAATATTGTGTGAAAGTGATACTTTCATCTGAATTTTGTTTGTGAATATCATATTAATGAGGAATCTTTATAAAGCTCTTATCCATAAGTCGCATGGTTTAATTTGAAATAGTTACAATGAAAGTTTCAAATTGAGGATATTAAGTGACACTTTCAAGATTTCAAACTACTATTGACCTCAAAATTCCCACAATAAAAGAAAATTCTGTATTAAAAAAGTGAACGTTTTCAGTGGTTCTTAAGAAAGATCTAGAAGTAGTAACATAAAATGAGAAACAATATTGCTGATCAAACTTTCGCAGTAAGGTACTAGTATAACGTTTCCCAGTCATCATCTTGGGCCGTTCTTACTAATTTGATCAACGTATAATGAATAAAAAAATTATATTTGATTTCATTCAGCTTAAATTTTAAGGCAAATTGATACCCTTCAAATTTTCTAATCAAATAATGGAGATGCTTTGATGATAACACTAGTCAGAAAACCAATGGCATTTCATGTTGTAGCAACCTCACAAAAGATCTGACAAATGACCAAAGTTGGGCGTCAAAGCAAAAGTCGGTTAAAAAAAATTGAAGTGAATGTTCTCGAGTGGGTTCAAGTATCCTTTGTTTTCCTACAACAATGCGCCCTCTTCACCTTTTGTCTCGTCTCTTGCTGAACCTGCTAATTCTTTCCTGTACACCTTTTGTTATGGACCCCGTGTAGTGCATTACAAAACGGTGATGAGGGAATGGCCAGTTTATCGTGACGGAAGCAATTGAGAATTTTACGTGGGAGGTAGACGTTTTTTTTCTACCGAATGAAATTTCTAAGATTTCTTTAGGATAATGTCTACGTTTTAGCTATGGAAACAATACGTGGACAAAATTCCTATTATGTTTCGACAATATAACTGTATTTCGAATACTCACTAATATAATGTATTAGTTAATATACGTGAGTCTCATATTCATATTAATGAAAATAGGTGCAGATTTTATCGAAATGTTTTTAACAGCATTTGAAATATCCAAATTAATCCTATGATTAAGTTAAAAGTATTATTAGGCATGGAATATTTATATAATACACTACAACCAATTTTTATATAGGTCTATATATATATATATATATATATATATATATATATATATATATATATATATATATATATATATATATATATATATATATATATATACATATATAATAGATATATATATATATATATATATACATATATATATATATATATATATATATATATATATATATAATATATATATATATATTATATATATATATATATATATATATATATATATATATATATATATATAGGTATATATGCGTGTATTTTTACACTTATTCATCTTTTGTTGAATTAACAGGCCATTTGAGTTTGAAAACCGACTTCATTAAACAATTTACGTTTCGCCACGAAATTCGTGACTTTCACAAAATTTTTGAAAGTAGGAGAGAAAAAGCGCCAAATAAATCTCAACCTTCCAAAAGTTTTAAAAAGTTACGAATTTTGTGATGAAACATTTACTGTTTAAAAAGTCGGTTTTAAAACTGAAATGACCTATTATAATTTCTTTAAAAAGACGAATCAGTAACAATACAACTCAGGCAAGAATAGTTCATACTTTTCATTAAAATATATATATATATATATATATATATATATATATATATATATATATATATAGATAGATATATGTATATATATATTTATATTTTCTTCAAATTTTACTAACCACTTTTATTATATAGTAGGAGTATAGTTTTACTAAACGACTTATGTCGTTTTCAAAAAAAAACAAATAAGTCGAAACATGTAATAATATTAATTTGTGATATTATTTTATTAAAATTGACTGTAATTGTGACCTTAACCTAGTAAAACTATACTCCTACGATAATCTGGGAATCCATCAAGTTGAGGCATATGGTATGTTCACAAAAAGTGATAAGAATTTATCGTAGAATTGTAAAGTGAAATAATATTCAGGGTATTACCTTTAAAAAAACTAATGACAAAGCCATAGCTCTTGAATGAGACACCCTGTATACAAAATTTTTATTGCGAAAATTGCCCAAATAAAAATACTAATCGACCTGTCCGAGGATTTTAACATGAAATAGAAACCTAATTTTTTAATGAATTTGTTCCTTTCATCATGAAAGCACTGTATATATATATATATATATATATATATATATATATATATATATATATATATATATATATATATAGATCGTCACCTAAAACAGAAAAGGCTAATTTATTAGAAAACAATATTTGTTTGAGTTACAGTAAACAAACAATTGAGAAAACTGTTATTTGTTCGTCCTGTGAAATTTACAAATTGAGGGATACCTCAATTTTCCCGTTTAGGTTACGATATATTTATATATATATATATATATATATATATATATATATATATATATATATATATATATATATATATATATATATATATATATATATTTATATATAAATATATATATATTTATATATATATATATAAATATATGTATATATATATATATATATATATATATATATATATATATATATATATATATATTAAAATATATGTATATATATATATATATATATATATATATATTTAAATATATGTATATATATATATATATATATATATATATATGAGGATGATGATCCATGCAAGAGCAAGATATTTATTTTTCTTCGGTTTTTTAGCAGGCACTAGAACAGTGGTTCTTAACCGGAGATCCGCGGACCACTTGTGGTTCCTGGAAGCACCCGAGGTGGTCCGCGAAGCCATCCTAAAAATGTTGAGTAACTCATATATTTGAATAAGTCGCATTCGGTAATTTCAGCCCCCTTCACTCTTCTTATCTTTTCAATATATGCAGTCCTCGTTTTGCAATGCAATATGATGAATCTGACGATGTTTCACAATGCTGTCAATTACTTGTATTTGCTCGATTTCTACATGACAATAAAGCATTAAAGGAAGAGCAACTGTTTCCCAAATGTCTGTAAACGACGCAAGGTGTTGATGTAATGGATGAAATAAGTCTATATTTCGAGGAATATAGTCTTCAGTGGCAAAAACTTGCGGGTATTTGTACGGATGGTGCTCCAGTTATGCTTGATTCCCGCTCTGGTCTTGCTGCATTGATAAAAATGAAAAATCATCTGCAACACATTGCGTTATTCGTCGCTAAGCAGTGGCTGCCAAAACCCTACCAGAATGCTTGGCGATTACGTTGAAAACATCTATAAAAACTGTTAACTTCATCAAAAGCACTGCTCTGAATACTGATCTTTTCAACAGTTATACTCTGATATGAACTCTGAACACTAAAGTCTTCTTTTCTACACAGAGGTGTATTGGCTTTCCAAAGGAAATATACTTTCAAGATTGTATGAACAGAGGGAAGTGAAAATATTTTTATATCTTAAGGATAACAAAAAATTGCTGAAACAGTTCTGTTAGTCCAAATTTCAAATAAGCTTTCCAGCCTTATTTATTTCTTTTTTTCAATTTGGTTTAATGATTCGATCGCGTAGAGTCATTAGGGGACTATAGATATCTTACACTTTCAAGTACATTAATTGTATGATTTTCAGAAATACGAGTATTGACGTATTTTCATAATTTCTATTCAATATGTCTGCCAAGTAGGCAGTCTCTTCCGTGATGCTTGTATGACCAGTATTATTTAGTTGATTTTTTGCTCAAATAAATAACTTGAACAAATAAATAAATTCAACTTCAAAAGTCAGAAAATTTAAAGTTTCACGGCAATGGCAATATGTTTGCATATGAAGGTAAAATCAATGCATTTATCGCTAAAATCGAGTTATGGATCACCAATATCAAAAGTGACAATTTTTCTGCGTTTGATAATGAGTATCAAATAATTGGGGAACACAATGCAACAATACAACAAATTTGAAAAGTGAATTCAGTCGTTATTTTCCGGGCTGCGAGGACAACAGGTATTCAGAAACTGGTTCGCAATCCTTTCATTCTCAGAGTTTTTGAGGTTCTTGATGAAATTGAAGCAGTGTATCATTTATTAATAGATAGAACAACCGTTAATTTTTTTCAACTTTTTGAAGGTAATTTTTCTTTCAAAAAGTTGGTGGTCCGTGACAATGACAAATTTCGTTAAATGGTCCCTCATTATGAAAAGGTTGAGAACCACTGCACTAGAAGATGAGATTAATCAGAAATTGTTCAAGTTTCATCAAGAAATTTGGAACTTCTTAAAAAAAAATTATAGATGAAAAATGTCATTTCATTCTTTCAACCAAGAATCAAATTTGAAGAAAAAAGTTCAGTTTATGCTTGTTTGCATTGTTAATATTTAAATATAATTAGATCATTGAATTCTATATCATCTTTCGAAATCTTCACTGTCTAACAATTCACTTACGATCAGCAAGAACATATTTCTGCATTTAAATGAGATACACCCTCGAAATGAAAAGCACTTCATGAAAACAAGAGGTTACATCATGACTCGGTATAACTTAATATGGCCACGTAGTAGCCATTAATCTACAAGCACGTGACTTCAACTCACTTGTTAACTTTTCGACAGGCTTACCACTTCTCAAGATGCCTGCTAAGCTCGAAGAACGATTATTTGTTCTCACTTTGAATTAGATATTCTGGTTGCGAGTTTCGAGGATTTTTTATGAATTTCAGAACGAGATCTAACGGTCCGGAAAATTGGGATTGTCTGTCTCTTAGTAGTAGACTGATTTTCATATTAGGAGACAATTTCTCCCACAAGTTTGGTTGAACGGATTATAGTGAATAGGCGTGACGAATGATTTTGAAATACTCTTCCTTAATGTGGATACACATTTACTATTCACGAAAAAACCTTCATTTCGGTAATAAACTTAAGTTTAACGAAGTTTAAAGCCATTTTACTAATATTATTTCAATCGCGCACGAAAACAGCTCGCATTTGTCATGGCGTGGGTCTGACGTCACGCTTAGGTAAACATATCATTGTGTCTATGCGTAGCGAAGAAAGTGAACAAAATATCAAATTCATTCGTATGATAAAAATGAATTCAAAAAATTATGAGTGGTGTGCAGTACCGCAGTGTAAAAACACATCAATAAGAACACTCAGCAAAGTATTTGTACATGTTCCAAACAAGAAAATAATAAGAAATAAGTGATTAAAGCTGGCACGCCGAAACCCGAACGATATATATATATATATATTTGCTCTGGGCAAATCTTGCAGTTTACTGTACAAATGTTTCCTTCCCGTTTCAGTTACGCATAACTGATTGCTTGAAGACCTAAAATAATTGAAATTAATTAGAACAAATACATACACATTGACTTGGTGATTCATCAGATTTTAGGTGTTTTCTATGAGGAAAAATACTACTAGTACCAGTAGGTGCTTATTAGTTACAGAAATGTAGTTGTTTTATCGGGTCTTAAAATGTTATTAACTCTAAAATAGCAACTTACAAGCTGTGAGCTAACCTCAAAAATGAATAATGACAAGTTCATTATAAAAATAACCTATGAAAGTAAAATAAACTCGCATTAGTTCGAAACGGGTTTGATTATATCTAAATTGGATGTATCTAGGGTAAAGATAATTACAATTTACTCACAAGGAAGTTCTTACGTTTCTAAACTCAGACGAGCAAAATTCTTCATTTGTTGGGAGGAAATCGCCCTACATTATAACATCAATCCTTGGTAAATTTGAGCTATTTGCCTTAACAAAGCTTGGTTCCATTATTATAGTAGTGTGGAGTCGATAAACCACACGTAAAATAATAAAATCCAAATGCGTAATCAGTAGTATTCACAGCAACAAAACACAATGATTGAGGATTATTGACAGCGGAGTTTACCTAAGCGTGACGTCAGGTGCTGTGATTGGTGTTTCAGTCAGAATGGCGGATTGCAGTATTTTAATGTTATATTTTATTGAAAATCTTAATAATCTGAATGCTTTAAATGAAACTAAAGCATTGTTTTAAATTCTTTTCAATTTAAATTTTCCCCTAAAAGCATTAAATCGACAATTTTTTGATACTGTCGTCATGCCTATTATGACGTGAACAATCAAAGCATTACCTCAAAAGTGTTATTTCCTGAAATTATTGTTAGTGTTCAACTATAAACTTCCAAAATTTTACACTCAATTATGTACACTTGGTTGAATGCGTACTTCAAATGGTCTGTAGAATCCGTTTATTGTTTCAGTTTTGCAAAATGATCAGTTCGGACATGTTTTGATTCAAATATTTTGGATATTCATTGTAACCTGAATATAATTATTGAGCCTTGAATTTTACAAACTATCAAATTCAAATCGGATCTATCAAAGTTCCAAAATATTTTTTCATATCATTGTTAAAAAATTTATTAGATAAATATTTTGTTATATTGATGTGTAATTGAAACGTAATTACTTACTTAGTAGGTGTTACTGGCAATGACAGAAAAAAAAATCACCAGTAGCCCCTAGTGTATTGTCACATTTTTTTGTACTATATTAGACACCCTACAAGACCAACTAAATAATTGAATAATTATTAAATAATTCACATCCACATAATGAATTCTTGGAAAACAAAGAAGCCCAAGGCGAAAACCTCCAAATAGGGAGAGAATATCATTAAATTTTTCTATTTTTCAATAAATTTATTTCAGTTTTGTCATATATGTTCGTATAACTATTTAAAACATAAATTTTAAATAACAATCAAATTAAAAATCAATGAGTAAGTATATTTCTCAAAGAAATATATAACTCTTATCAAGAAGTTAACAATAGTTCACAGGCAACAACAATTCAAATATATATATATATATATATATATATATATATATATATATATATATATATATATATATATATATATATATATATATATATATATATATATATATATATATATATATATATATATATATATATATATATATATATATACCCAGAAGAACAGTAAATAGTATACACCCTAACATAAAATTCACAGTTGAAGAAAAAATGGATAATAAAATGAATTTTCTAGACATCACCATATTCAGAAAAGAAAACAAATTAATTTTCGATATCTTCAGAAAACCAACTCTTATGGATAGTTCTATTCCTGAATATACCATTGACCCTACTTCACATAAATTAACAGCATATCGGTCAATGATACACAGAGATTTCTCTCTTCCACTTGAAGTAGATAAGCGGAATATAGTAGGTACTCGATAAAATTAAGCAAATAGCAAGGAATAATGTTTAGCGGAACGCTACTATAAGCTCTTTAATAAATAAAAAACAAAAGCAAATAACACTTGACCAAATATATCCACACATCAAATTACCAAAACAAAAAAAAACATCATTAACTTATTTTTGTTGAATTTTTAACAAATTCGGTAACTCGGTATAAATAATATGAAAATAGCCTTCAGACCTTAACAACAAATTTCTCAATTGTTTTTCAATGTTAAAAATAGAACTATACCTAATCAAAAAGGAAGTTTATAAGCTTAGTTGTAATTAGTGTAATAGCTGTTATATAGGACAAACAGGCAGAAATTTTGCCTCTCGATATAAAGAACAGCTAGATTAAATAGGTAAAAAATATCCAATTTTGCGAAACACTTCCTAGATTCAAGTCACACTTTTCCAGATATAAATAATATAAAAGTTTTACATACAGCTCCGAAAAGTGAGAAACTAAATATTTTAGAATCCATAGAAATATATAAATATAATAGAAATAACTCAGCCAATTTGTTATATTACCAAACAGATTTACGCAATTCTCCATTATTTGATATATTCTAGAATAAGTTTATGGTTTGCAAGCCCTTCACTTACTTAGGTTAAAATTCGAAATTCCCAGCAATTACTCATAATCTTTCACCCCCTCCCTTTGTATTACTACCTGCCTACTATTATCGACACTGCACAATGCAAAAATGTTCATTCATTTGAAAATGTAGTCGTTCTACAAAACTGCAGTCATAATCATATCAAGTATATTGTTTCTCATTTATATTTAAAAATGTATTATCAGAAAGTAACGAACAAGTCCATCCGATATTTGAAAAGTAATTATTTTATTTTCGAGACTACACAAAATTTCTACATTGCATGACCCTTATATATTAGATTTTCAATAACTCCGTTAAGGATAATTATAAGACAGGCATATCGCTTTAGATTCATTCATATATATATTTAAATTTTTTCTATCCTATGGAATCTTTTGATAAAACTGAAAATGATTCAACAAAACATTGACACATATATATATATATATATATATATATATATATATATATATTTATATATATATATATATATATATATATATATAATTATATATATATATTATTTATATATATATATATATATATATATATAATATATATATATATATATATATATATATATATATTTATATATATATATATATATATATATATATATATATATATATATATATATATATATAATTATATAATAATATATATATATATATATATATATATATATATTATATATAAGAGTTAGTATTTTGAAGGAAGGGAAAGAAATCAAATCAGAAATATTAGAATCAAAATTTGGGGTACCTCAAGGCAGTGTATTGGGACCAATTCTATTTTTGATTTTTATTAATGACTTGTTCTCTATAAATTCAAATTGCATAACAGGTTTTGCAGATGATGCAAATGTAATTATCAGTGCTGGTGACTTCCAACAGCTGGAAGTAAATGCGCGAGATTCTATCAAAGAAATAAATTCCTGGTTTGCAAAAAATAGGCTCATTTTAAATGAAGATAAAACATCTGCAATAATTTTTGGCACATACAGATCGAAAATTGAAAGAGAATTCATTGAGATAGATAATAATCATGTAAAATTGCAAGAATCAACTAAATTTTTGGGAGTATACATAGACAAATTTTTGAAATGGTCATGCCATATAGAATACCTTGCAATGAAATTGAGTAAAGTAGGGTATGGAATAAGATCTCTCTGTAATTATTTGAGTCAATCTTGTATAAAAACAATTTATTCTGCAAATTTTGAATCACTTTTAAAATATGGAATTATATTCTGTGGAATAAGTGTAAGAGTCGGTGAGATATTTGTTATACAGAAAAGAATTGTAAGAATTATGTTTGAGTTGAAATTTTTGGAATCATGTAGAGGAATAGTCAGGAGAAATAATATTTTAACAGTCTATGGTATTTATTTGTGTGATTGCTTGACATTTTTCTTTAAAAACAAGAATATAATGTTGAAGCACACAACATTACATAATTACCCAACAAGAACTTTCGACATACACTATCCAAAACACAAACTAAGTTTAAGTGAAAAACATCCGTCATATAATTGTATTATAATTTATAATAAATTACCAAATAGTTATAAAATGATAAATAATTTTAGTTTATTCAAAAGAAAAATTAAAAAAATGCTGATAGATTTGGAACCATACTCATTGTCTGAGTACTTTAACAGTAAGTTTGATGTTATGTTATAGAGATATTGATTAAATTGGGAAAGAAAATTGTGAAGTCCCAAATATTTGTGACACTATTTCATTCTATGTAGCATGTTGCATATTCTGAAATAAAGATATTTATTATTATTATTATTATTATTATTATTATTTTTATATATATATATATATATATATATATATATATATATATATATATATATATGTATATTACTCCGTTAAGGATAATTATAAGACAGGCATATCATTTTAGATTCATTCATATATATATTTCAATTTTTTTCTATCCTATGGAATCTTTTAATAAAACTGAAAATGATTCAACAAAACATTGACATATATTCAAATATAACTAATTCATGTTTTTAAGGTTATTATATAAATTTCTCAATACATATATATGTATATATAAACATATATTTATATGTATATATACATATATATATATATATATATATATATATATATATACAGTGCTTTCATGATGAAAGGAACAAATTCATTAAAAAATTAGGTTTCTATTTCATGTTAAAATCCTCGGACAGGTCGATTAGTATTTTTATTTGGGCAATTTTCGCAATAAAAATTTTGTATACAGGGTGTCTCATTCAAGAGCTATGGCTTTGTCATTAGTTTTTTTAAAGGTAATACCCTGAATATTATTTCACTTTACAATTCTACGATAAATTCTTATCACTTTTTGTGAACATACCATATGCCTCAACTTGATGGATTCCCAGATTATAACGGAGATAGTGGAGCACCTGGAGATTTAAAATGTGGATTAAAAGTACAAAAAAAATTTTGGTAAACATTGTCATTAAATCTGAAGAATGAAATTTCACATGTACCATCTGAATTCATTCACTGGTGCTGTATAGTCCGCAGTTTTCACGTTTTTAACGCTCCAGGCACTACACTACTTCATTGTTTAAGAAAATGCAATTACTTGAGAGAGAACGTATTGAAGTACTTATGATGATTGGTTTTGGAGATAGGGTGCGTTCACAAGAAGAAGTCTGCAATCTATTCAATGAAAATCATCCTGATCGTCCGCCAATTACTAGATCGACAGTCAGCAAAATTGAATCAAAATTCAGGAGATACGGCCACGTTAGAGATTTACCTAAAGGAAGACCACCGAGAGTATCTGAAGAAACAGTGCTGAACGTTCTACTAGAAACCCAAGATAACCCTCATACATCCATTACTACAATTTCCAATAATTTCAATTTATCAGTAGGGCCCGTGCATAAAATACTTAAGGTAAATAAGTATCATCCCTATAAAATTAAGCTGGTACATGAATTATTAGAAGACGATTTTGACCGCAGAGTACAGTTTTGTGAGCAGATTCTTGAAATTCATAATCAACATCTAAATTTCATTACAAACATAATTTTTTCTGATGATACTTTAAATGGCCACGTCAACAGACAAAACTGTAGGTATTGGGCGACCGAGAATCCTCATTGGATGCAAGAATGCCACACACAGCGGCCTCAAAAAATTAATACATGGGCAGCGATTGTTCGAAATCGTATAGTTGGTCCTTATTGTTTTTGAAGGAACACTAAACGGAGAGGACTACTTGAACTTTCTCCAGTTCGAACTCATTCCGGCTTTAGCTGTTTTGTTTCCTAACCCACAAGATCCTGACATACCTAATAACGAGATATGGTTTCAACAAGATGGGGCACCTCCTCACTATTCAATCGCTGTTCGACAATTTCTTGATGCAACTTTTTCCCAACAGATGGATAGGACGGAGAGGTCCGATTGAGTGGCCGCCAAGATCACCGGACATAACCCATTGGATTTTTTCTTATGGGTTATTTGAAGTCTAAAGTTTATTTGAATAGACCAAATAATATTGATGATCTAAAAGAGGAGAATCAGGCAGGAAATAAGACTTATCAGTCCAGAAGTAATTGAAAATGTGCAACGGGAAACATTGAATCGACTTCAAAAATGTCTCGAAGTAAACGGACAACAGATTGAACATATGTAAAAATTAAATTAGTAATTACATTTGTGTGTTTTCATATCGTACCTCTCATTACCCACTATCTCCGTTTCTGGCAATCCATCGAGTTGAGGCATATGGTATGTTCACAAAAAGTGATAAGAATTTATCGTAGAATTGTAAAGTGAAATAATATACAGGGTATTACCTTTAAAAAAACTAATGACAAAGCCATAGCTCTTGAATGAGACACCCTGTATACAAAATTTTTATTGCGAAAAATGCCCAAATAAAAATACTAATCGACCTATCCGAGGATTTTAACATGAAATAGAAACCTAATTTTTTAATGAATTTGTTCCTTTCATCATGAAAGCACTGTATATATGTCCTATTTATATATATGAACGGTCTAAGTTCATCTATGCAGGTCTTATATTGTATGTGCATGTAACACGCAGAAAAAAAAATAAGGTCAATATAAAAAACTACACAATTTAAAGAAAGAGTAAAACGGCTTGTTTAAGAAAGTTATTTGAAATTATTTACATTTTAGACTCATGAAAGGGGGCTCTCGTTGTTTTGAAACAACTTTCATTCTTTTTTTAGAAAACCGTAATATACAAATCGTAGATAACATGTAATTTGCGCTATTGATTTGATCCAATTCTCTGCTAGGCTAGACTGCCTTAAAAGAATATATATAAATAATCCTGAAAATGGGATGAATGTCGAATTCAGTTCTGGTCGCCAGATGTTCTCTCTCAAGTGCACATCTTTTCGACGAGCAATTACGTGACAAATTTGAGTTTCTAAAATGGGGTGCTACAAATCGTATACCTGGCATAATAAATGGATACAAAAGTAAAAACAAAAAACTCTTAAGTAGCAGCGCCACTATGGACGTATTTTTCCCAATTTTTGTTCTGTTTTACATAGGTAAATAGTCTAAATCTGCCGAAACTAAGAATGTGCACAAAAACCACGACATAATGAGAAACTTTCACATTAAAATGGCAGTGATTGAAGAAAATATTTGAAACTACCATAAGACACTTTCCTAATATCATCGCAATCCAACTACCAAATTTCCACTCACGAGCTTAAAAAGAAATGAGCTGTTGAGGTCTGCAAATTCTCAAAAACCACGAAAAACTAAGAAATTTCTACATTAAAATGGAAACATTAGAGTTTAAACCAACAAATAATACTTTCCTGATAACAACTCAATCGACGTACCACATTTCAACCCTCTTACTCATTTTGCAGAAGCTGTGGAAGTGCGCAGGAAAAAAAAGAGATATCTACATAACAATCGCGGCATATACAAACGTATAGCACTAGAAGATACTTCCTTAGCATAAATTAATTCACGTACAAATTTCCAACCCTCTAACTCAATTTGTAGTGAGTTTGGGGGTGTAATAATCCTTCAAAGGCTGAATTTCGGACATTTTGTTTGTAGTTAATATCAAGATCTTACTACAGCTACTGGTTTGCAAAATTTTCGCACTCCCCCTCCACTCACATCTTCATGCAAGATAATTCCAAAACTTTTACTATATTTATCCAAATTTTGATAGTTTCGTCTATCTCAAGAATAACCCCAGATAATCGGGGCCACCGAATTGCCAAAAAGTAACTGTAAAAAAGTATATATATATATATACATAATCTCTTGATAATTATTAGCAATAACAGGCTGGTTGAATCTTAAAAAACTCGATTTAATTAATAAGTTGACGTTTCATTACGATATTGGTAATTGAAATTTCTTTGACATTTATTGATTCGAAAAAACTTTTGAAAAGACAAGGCTGCTTTGTCTTGCTAATTATTTATTATATGCTATTCAGTCTAATATTAACATTCAAAATAGTTATCATTAGATGGTAAGGGAAACCAAAGAAACCTTTACCTACGTAATGTTTGAAAATAAAAATAATAGGGTACTATTTATCTAACAACAAAGAAATTAGTCATGGGAAAACATTAAAGATGTGGAGTAGAATTATCGGTATAGTACGTTTATATGGAAGCAGCCGTTGACACGTGTTTCGGACTCTTTGGTCCTCATCAGAACGGCGTAGCTAAGTATTGGATGAGGACCAAAGAGTCCGAAACACGTGTCAACGGCTGCTTCCATATAAACGTACTATACCGATAATTCTACTCCACATCTTAAATGTTTTCCCATGACTAATTTCTTTGTTGTTAGATAAATAGTACCCTATTATTTTTATTTTCAAACATTACGTAGGTAAAGGTTTCTTTGGTTTCCCTTACCATCTAATGATAACTATTTTGAATGTTAATATTAGACTGAATAGCATATAATAAATAATTAGCAAGACAAAGCAGCCTTGTCTTTTCAAAAATTTTTTCGAATCAATAAATGTCAAAGAAATTTCAATTACCAATATCGTAATGAAACGTCAACTTATTAATTAAATCGAGTTTTTTAAGACTCAACCAGCCTGTTATAGCTAATAATTATCAAGAGATTAAAAATAAATCACAGGCAACAACAATTCGAATAAATATATATACATATATATATATATATATATATATATATATATATATATATATATATATATATATATATATATAATATATATAAATAATAAATATATTTATATATAAATATATATAAATATATATAAATATATGTGCGTATATTTCAGAATTTTATTGAGCTTTTATAATAATATATAATTGTCCTATTCAACTTTTATAAATATTCTATCGGACATTGTTGCGGTATTGGATCAACTGCGAATGGAAATTAGGAAATATTTAAGCTTACTAATTAGTTCAAAAGTAAAAGAGAAACAAAAGCTTTCATGAAAGCTTTGTGTGAGATAATTCCACCGGGAAGCATTCTTGATGAAAAGAGGAATGCCGCTTCCAGCATTTTTCTCACTGATGATAGTTGAGGGTTGGACGATACCTTTCACAACAGTGCGTCGATAAATAACTATGAAAAGCTGCCATTTTCCCTTAAGAGCATTCACCGTAAAATCGCTAACAGCTCGCTCATCAAATTTGAGTGATAATAAATCAAAACAAAAATTTTATATTTTCCACAGGGAACGGTGATAGAATTTTTCACATGCGTGTTTAGTACATTTATTTCAAAATTTGAGCATCTAATCTGTTGCACAATGAGAATAATTGAAGCGGAAATAGAGAAATATTCAACTGAACAATACCTAATATATTTTGAATAGTGTTGAAATTATCATTGAAGAAATATTATTCAAATGAAATGTTTCGAGTGATCCTTTACTTACAAATGTCATAATAAAGAAACTATAATATTGTAACTTTACTGGAAAATACCTAGTGATTTTAGTGGAAGATATAATATGTACCTAATATTTATATGGATTTTGATTATATTTCAGAATAATTGATTAATTTTTCAGAAATAACAATCCATCCTATTTTATTAAAACTTTAAAAAAGAGTAAAAACTGGAGTATAAGTAAGACAGAATAAGTGAATACTTCTTGAATAAAGAAGGTAATTTGATAATTAATTTTTATCAAAAAACCTTCCAAGGGCACTATTATTGAGAATTCGGCATTTCTTTATACCAAAATGGCCAACAAAAAAACCTAGCATATTACTCTAACTTACGAAGAAAATACAGCTTTTTCAATCCCATAATTCAGCATATTCAAAAATTTCAAAGATAATTCCAAGGAATATTATTTTCTCAATGAGGACTTTGAAATCCTGTACACTGTCAACAAGTATCCATCCACAATTTCACTTCTTGGAAATGTTAAAAATATCATCTACTAATCACTGCATGGATGTTATTTATATTTCAACTATTTTGGCTATATATGTGAATTAATTTTGTTAAATATGTTTTTGTGTTATATATTATATCTTGCCATCATCTGGAAATCTAGATGAATTAATTTATAATTTTATCTATGTGCATTTCTCAGGAAAAAAATAATATCATTCACTGTATTTAATTATAAAAATGGTACTCTAATTATAAAAATGAAGAAATGACATGCATCTGGAATAATAATATAAGAATTTTGAAATAAATAACGACTTAGTGATTTAACTCGTTTAGTGAAATAATGCATATTTTAATATGAAATCTGTTTGTGCAGCAATTATTGTTAACAAAATATCGAAATTAATGGACTATTGCACTGTTGCGAAATTCAAAAATGAGATGCGGGTGTAGTTTATATAGTATATATACAAGGAAAATTCTTCAGTAATTTGAAAAATTAACAAACAACTTTACAAAGGTGCTGGTTATATGTATTCTACAATCACAATCCAACGGTGAATTAAAGAAATCGTCAAGTCTCAAAATCTCATCTTCTTCAAGTGCCTTACCCGGTTTCAGGTGTAGGAACCTCACTACAACTATTCTTGTTGTGCATGATACAGTGATACACGACGAATAGAAGGGACCTACAGTTTTACGACGGTTCCGAACGTCTTTACAGAGAGGCATTACATGTCAGAATACTTCTCGGTGGTTTCCGAGAGGTGCCTCCGCATTAATTAGTTGATTCGGCCAGGATTCGATCAGCCGACCTTTTGTTCAGTAGTCCAACTGTTCAGTAGACCACTGAGCTACGGAGCCATCAGATCTCATCTTATTTGACCTGGAGTGAATTAAAATATTTCTAATTGTTCTCCAATACAAATCGCGGTGAAACTACTATCTGGATAACAACCCACGGCCCCCTCGACCAAATATATAGAAAACCAACATTTCACCGCTTAGATCTTAAATGCAGAATCCCGTCGCGAGAATACATATTTGCTGACATGTAATAAACCACGCTAACTTAGCGTTTTTAAAAGCTATGGACTCGCGAGAGTGCGCTCCGTAAATACTAGTCGCGATATTTGCAATATTCAATATCAAATCATGAAAAATATACAATTTGACCATGGTCAATTTAATGTATTACATGAATCAAACAACGAAAACTCTTCAATAATTCAAAAAACTATCAAACAGCTCTCCAAGTGAGCAGGTTATATGTATTCCGCGACGAGAACTCTACATTCACATTCCAACAGTGACTTGACGATTTCTATAATTCACCGTTGTATTGTATTGAATTTTTGAAAAATTTTTGATGTCGGATATATATATATATATATATATATATTAGCTCAGCCATTTTAAAAGATAAAAATTTGAAAATTTCATGAACTCCAATTCGTTCAAGGAACCTTCAACTGAAAAAAACAAAAATTAAAAGTCACTTCCGGATTGACCGGAAGTGACTCTGACTTTTTGATTTCAAATAGCACCCTGTATACTTTTTGCAATTTTTTATTTCTACTCAAAATTTTCATTCTAACGATGTATCACACTTTGTATTTCATATTTTTTTTTTTTTTTTTTAAGAGGTGGGACGTGTGCCCTCTCACACGCGCCCGACCTCCGTACAATTTTGGCTTCGTTAACTTGAAAATTTAGCCATCAATTTACTATAATGAGGGGAACAACTTAAATCCGGACGGATACAAACACCCAGGAACACGGCGGCATAGCGCTACCTATAGCCTCTCCGCCACCGGAGCTCCCATTTCATATTTGATTTGATGGAGAAAACGTAAATTGAAATTTGAAATTGAAAGAATTCTTGTGCCACCTTTCTTTGTTTTTTGTTTCTTTTCCTATTCATTCTTTGTTTGACGTTCAGTAAAATACATAGTTGATTTCAACTTGAGAAAGGTTTTTTATTGATGACGATTATAAGTGAGAAACATTTCCTTTTCTACGTTCATGCAAAATACAAAACTTCATTTGGTGAAAAAACTGGTTCTTTATTGCACTGACTGCAATAAAGACTTTATTGAACTCATCTATCATTCTACTATAGCGTTCTGTCATCATGACAGACATAAACTTTCAAATCGACGCCAAATTTAGCCCATTTTCTGTGAGATTGTATTACTTTTTTAGTGGGGTTGGTTAACTAAAAATTCTATCAGAATATTTCACATCTGGCAACCACTGCGCTCTTTTGGATTCTGATAGTACATGGGTAGAAGCGTTAAAAAAGAACGGGGCACAAATTTTTCTGGGACCTCTAGTGGCGTTGATGATGTAATCAATATGGGCGCCATAGTTTTTTAACACTCTTTTAAATTTCCCTGTATAACTCGGATTTTTGTTAGAATATCAACCGATATTATCAGTCATTATTAATGAGGAGAAAATGCGCTTTTCAACGGTATAAGTGACATTATTGTCAGGTTTGTAATTATAGAAATAATTGTAACATAATCATTTTTTTTGATTAGATTTTGATTTTTGTCGAAAAATTTTGCTAAATATCTCGAAACCTGTTGCATGTAGCTGAAAATTGGTAAAATACTTCTTATTTGTCAATAAATTAGCTTTCAAACAGTGTACCTGACTTCTATTTTATAACAAACAGTTACTGAAAATGTGCCAAAACAGTGTAGCATTGCACAGTTATGGCATCAATGTAATTTATATGGGTTCAGTGAAGCGAGCGGGTTTATGACTGTTTAAGTAGGGAATGTAATTATTTTAATTTTTGGTATATATCAAATAAATTGGATCTTGTTCAAAGCAATTGGCACTTTTTCGTTTTAAAATCAGTGACATGAGGACATCTACGATAACTGTAAGATACGCTTCAATCATTAGGTACAAGAATGAGAAATTAGAGAATCTATAATACAATATTATTATAATCTAATATGCAAATTAAGTATACATATATATATATATATATATATATATATATATATATATATATATATATATATATAATTATATTGTAAAATATACTGATATTTAAAAAAAATAATAATATGCAATAATATTTAATGGGAAGGTGGACTAAAAATTCTTCTTGTGATTAACGATCACTGTCGGAGCACTGTCCTTCACATACACAAAGTTTTGTACATCGTATTCCCATTTTAACACATTTACAAGATGTACATCTCTTCTGTTTCTTCTCGCGAGACAGTCTTTCGGCCTTTTGACTGTCATATATTTTGTTCTTGCAAGATTTGTGATATTTTGCTCCACGGACTACAAGTGTCTGTAAAATACCATTTCCATCGTCCAACTGATTCTAGTTTCTAATAGCACTTGGAAGCTCAATGTTCTGCAGAAACTATAAGATTCTTCGCCGTTGTTGAATAACCTTCATACTTCGGAATTATTAGGCGATCTTTGGAATGCTTTTGGCATAGCAAACACAGGTCCCATTCAAACGGAGCTAACACTGGTATAGTTGTAGCATCAACCATTTCATGTTTACTCTTAGTTGACATGATTGGGTAATTTTTTTTCGATATGGTCGACTTAATAGACCGGGAGATGGTGACACAAAATATTAGGTAATTTGGAACAGTATGGCGGTTCTTCAGGGGTGTAATTACGTAAAGGCAAAAAGGAAAATGATGGACATAGTGCTGGTACCGGCGGCCCAATCGCGTGGGCGTTAATCGAACGCGTCGGATAATAATTTTTGCATAACTAATCATCGTCGAGTAGCCATTCACGAAAATCACCTTGCCATACTTTTCCGACAGTTCCCAATGGCCGCCATACCACTGCAAAGGAGTAATTTTTTCTGCCAAACGATTTGTACCAGTATTGCATTTGAATTTTTGGAAAGTATTTGACGAAATGTGTCCGTTATTATTTTTCTCATACTTCTAGTAGGGGGAAAAAGTGCTGCCATACTTGAAATACTTATTTATTTGACACGTTTTAGAAATAAGACTATAAAATCATTTTTTACATCATAGCATCATTGTATTCTCTTCGTTTGGATGCAATTGCACCTAAAAAAATTATTATAGATTGTAACCATGGGGCGGACGACTGTCGGACTTGAGCTAAAAAGTGAAAAAAAAATGTTGACGATTTGTACCAGTATGGCATTTGGAATTTTGGAAATTATACGATACAATGTGACCATTATTATATTTGCCACACTTCTAGTAGAGGGAAAAAGTGGCGCCATACTGGTACAAATCGTTCGAATTACGAATAAAATCTTAGGATTTTGAAAGAATATTGTTCACATTCGCCACCTCCCACAGGTATGTCATTATCAGACTTCTATTTATGATCATACAGAGTACTGTTAAAAAAAGTTTCAGGGTGGTACAAATCGTTTGGCGAAAAAAAAATTACTCCTTTGCAGTGGTATGGCGGCCATTGGGAACTGTCGGAAAAGTATGGCAAGGTGATTTTCGTGAATGGCTACTCGACGATGATTAGCTATGCAAAAATTAGCCTGGTACAAATGGTTGAATTGTTTTATTTAAATTAATGTATTCGCGTCGGTATGGCGGGCTGTAAGTCACACCCGAGAAGTATGGCACTACGCTACCGCCTACTTCTTTTTTTTTCGATCTGAAAATACAAGCATTTTTGTGGAACAAATCGTTCGACAATCATTATTTATCCAACGCGTTCGATGAACGCCCACGCGATTGGGCCGCGGGTACCAGCACTATGACCATCATTTTTCTTTTTGCCTTTACGTAATTAGACCCCTGAAGAACCGCCATACTGGTACAAATGACCTAATATTTTGTGTCACCATCTCCCGGTCTATAAGTAATAGGTAGCTTTTTTATACAATGACGTTTCTAATACATTATCTGACTTAATAAAGACATATCTGACATTCCAAGACAGTATTTGAAATCTTACATTGCTACTGTGCAATGCTACACTATTTTGGCACATTTTCAGTAACTGTTTGTTATAAAATAGAAGTCAGATACACCGTTTGGAAGCTAATTTATTGACAAACAAAAAGTATTTTACCAATTTTCAGCTATATGCAACAGGTTTCGAGATATTTAGCAAAATGTTTCGACAAAAACCAAAATTTAATTTAAAAAAATAATTATGTTACAATTATTTTTATAATAACAAAGCTGACAATAATGTCACTTATACCGTTGAAAAGCGCATTTTCTCCTCATCAATAATCACAGATAATATTTGTTAGTATTTCAACAAAAATCCGAGTTATACAGGGAAATTTAAAAGCGTGTTACAAAACTATGGCGGCCATATTGATTACATCATCAACGCCACTAGAGGGCCAGAAAAATTTGTGTCCCGGTCTTTTTTAACGCGTCTACCCATGTACTATAAGAATCCAAAAGAGCGTAGTGGTTGCCAGATGTGAAACTTTTTTTAGCTATCACACCCCACTATTTAAAGTTGCATGTTTCATATAATTGTCAATCATTTTCATTACGTACCTCATGGACTATGAAATTACTAGAGAATGCAATTTGTTAAAAATAACATTAGTTCCTTCGAATATCAACTGTATTATACAAAATGTTTTTTTTACTACTTTTAACAGATAGATTTAAACAAATATTGTCTTCCTTTCAGTTAAGTGGCACCTAAATGAAACATTTTTTGATATTTGCATGAACTTAAAAAAATATACAATTCCTAATAAAAATAAGTTATAATTGTTCATGAAATATCAATTATTATTGAAGTCAAAATCAAAATTACACAAAATACTCTTTCAATTTACGTCTTCTTCATCAAATCAAATATGAAATACAAAGTGTGATACATCGTTGGAAAGATAATTTTGAGTAGAAATAAAAATGCAAAAAATATTCAGGGTGCTATTTGAAATCAAAAAGTCCGAGTGACTTTTAGTTTTTGTTTTTCTCAGTTGAAGGTTCCTTGAAAGAATTGGAGATCATGAAATGTTCAAATATTCATCTTTCGAAATGGCTGAGGTAATTTATTGGAACAGGTATACTGGGACACCCGGTATATATATATATATATATATATATATATATATATATATATATATATATATATATATATATATATATATATAGAAGGAACGACACTATTTGGGCTTATTCAGTTAAAATTCAGGCATTTTCAAACTTTGGGCAGTAAGCGTACATTTTTCAAACCGGTTACTAAATTTGTGGAAATTGATTAGATGAATCTTATCAAAATTTCAGCTACATAGGAATTTATGGAGGGTGCATGCAGCTTGAAAAGAAAGGGTTGTTCTAGGATTTTCGCATCCAAAAAACTTGTACGTGAAATGAGTTTATATTAGGAAAGTACATATTCAAAATATGAACTTTTTTTTCAACCACCGCCGTTTTTACGTAGAAATTTTTTTTCATGTTTTTAGAAAATATAGGAAACTCCTCAGTTTAAACAGATTGAATTAGAGGGTTGAAATTTGCTACATAGATTGAGTTGATGTTGAGGTGCTATCCTTTTTGCGTTTTAGCTATATTCATCAAACGCTATCATACTAACCAGCATGATTTTTTCTATCTAATTCTTCGAACGCGTATCATTTTTCTGAGAGGAAAATACAACTTTAGTGATGAAGCTCTGCTGCTCACGCGTTTCATTTTCTGTTGAAGGTAGTTGTCGAAATAGTTAGGTCATGCTATACGATCATTTACTTATTTATATACCATACATTCATAACAAATTCTTCTTCTTTAAGTGCCGTCTTCGTTGTGAAGGTTGGCAATCATCAAGGCTATACGTATTCGTGATACAGCTGATCGGAATAGCTGATTTGTGGTGCAGTTGAACCAGTCTCGCAAATTTCGCAACCAAGAGTGGCGTCTCCTCCCCACAATCAATCAATCAATCAAAAATATACTTTATTGTCGAAGATAATAATCTTATTGACAAAGCATGGCAAATAATACAATATGTAATTTATAGGAGTAAAGTAAAGAAACAAATAACACAATATTCACACGATATCACATTGTCGAAACTTAAAAAAGAATAAAATATATCACAGATATAAAATTGAAACTAAAATATAGGATATTGAAAAAATAAAATAAAACACAATATCCCATTGTCACAATTACATAAAATTAAAATAAATATATGATATATGATATGATACAGTACACCTGAAGGACAAAATCAAAACGACTAGAGTATGTCACTTGCAAATTGTAGTAAGCTCTCCGTAAAAGTGTATCTTTCACTTTTTTTTTGAACTTCTTTGGGCAAGGTATATTTCTGTAAGTTAATGGAAGATGGTTATACATTTTTTTGCTTTCATACATTATAGAATTTCTAGTTAGGCTAGACTTTGGTATAGGTAAGGGAATACTGGATTGGTTTCTTGTTTCATACCTTCTGATTTCATTTATACATAAAGTTGAGGTAGAATGTTTTTTGTGAATCAGGCATACAGTCTCAAGTATGAATAAACAAGATAGAGTCAAAATTTCCAGGTTAATGAAAAGCGGTCTGCAGTGATCACGGAACTGAGCCCCACACAGGTAACGAATAGCTCTTTTTTGTAACACAAATACTGAGTTGAACAAATGATTACTGCATAATCCCCAAAATGCAATGCCATACCTCAAGTGGGACTCAACTAAGGAGAAATATACCATCCTAGCCGAAGCCAAATTCAGTTCCCCGGAAACAACTCTAACTGCAAAGCAACCAGAGGATATCTTTCTATTTAAGTCCAAAACATGTTCATCAAACTTCAGTTTGTTGTCTATATGCATACCAAGGAACTTAGTATTTGGTCTATTTGTAATTATTTGATTTTCCAGGAGTAGATTATCAAAACTGAACTTGAAAGAGATCAAATTTGTTTTACCCAAGTTGAAGCAAAGCAAATTGGAGTCACACCATTGCTTTATTATCCCAAGATCAAGAGCAATTTCCTCTCTCAAATGATCTATGTCCCCTCCATGCCATAAAATAGTAGTATCATCCGCAAAAATGGTGAATCTTCCCTGAATGCGAATAGTGGCCAGGTCGTTCACATACAAAAGAAACAGGATTGGGCCCAAGACTGACCCCTGCGGTACGCCCATTGAAACCTCGCCTCTGCCAGAGTGCCTCTCTTTGATTTTAACCACCTGACTCCTTTCTGATAGGTATGTGCGAAACCAGTTCAATGAGGAATTTCTATAGCCATAGAACTCCAGCTTTCGCAGCAGTAATTCATGGCTAACACAATCAAACGTTTTTGAGAAATCGCAGAATACTGCTGCAGCTGCCTCTCCATCATCCAGTGTTATATATGTATTCTCTAGTAGAGAGAAAATAGCATCATTTGTGTTTTTTCCGCTTTGAAATCCAAACTGAAAAAAACTTCTCCGTCCCTGTATTTTTCCCTGCATTATGAGTCGCAGTAATTGGTATTTTTCTCCCCTCATCACATGTCCCAAATACCACAGCTTGCGTTCTTTTACTGTATGAGTAAGCTCTTTATCCTTTCTCATTCTTCTCATGACTTCCACATTCGTTATTCTATCGGTCCATTTCATCTTCAGCATTGTGCGGTATATCCATAGCTTGAAGGCCTCCAACCTTTTCATTTCTATCCCCTTAAGGGTCAATGCCTCTACTCCTTAAAACAGTACCGATAGCACATAGCATCTCACCAGCCTGATCTTTAAATCCAGGCTGCTATCCTGGTTTTGATAACAAATTGCATTCCACAATTCAAATATAAATGTGAAAAGCGATGAAGTACGATTTCTAAGGCATAATTTTACAATCTCACTCGAATATGACGAGTCCATTAACGAAGGATATAAAAAAATTCATAATTCATAAGTGATGTAATCTCATTAATTTCTTCAATGAAATTTCATATTCGAAATTTTCTCTCAAACGTCCTAGAAGTATACAAGAACCAACAAGAAGGGATGAATAAGAGCGTCTGTTCGCCCTAAATTTGAATTTCAGTCCACAATGTTATGGGATTATATAATGGATACTTTTGTTCCTGATTTTCCGGTGATGACCAAAACCTTCATAAAGCTCCATAAAGCTAAATTAGAGAATAAATTACTGCAGTAAGCTGAAGTGATGCACCGAAATTACGAAGGAAATTCTCTATTTACATTCAACTCACAGGAATCAATTATGCCCCAAGATTAAATGAGATTATAGAAAATGTTTCGGCAAGCTTAGTAAGGATAAGAAAAATTTTGAAATGTGAGAGGCTAAAACGTAACGGTACAATTTATTATCCTCTGACTTCATATTATTTGAATAAGTCCTGGCTGAACAGATTGAAATGTACTTTTTAATTCTATAAAAATAACGAATTCGTGAAGAATAAGAAATATAATCAACGGTATTCAGTCATTTTTCTAGATACATAAATGTTTGCTTTTGAAGGGTAATATGCAAATTATCAAGAGAGGGACAATTTATCCTAGGGCCCAGGCACTCAAAAAGGGCCTGTGCAGAAACTCGAAAATAACGTTAATTAATCAATAACCTAAGAATGTTGAATTATTTTGATCTTAAAACATGAAAAAATGCTCAATAATTTTGATGGTGCTTCAAAACAGTTGACATTTGTTAATTCTTTTATGTTTAAATTTCATAATTCTTCAATTTTTGATTCGTTATAATGTATTTATCGCTCATGTTTCTGTATTTTATGTTTAATCCTTTTATTTTTGTTGATGTGCTGTTGTAAGAAAATTTTCATTTGTATAAAAATAATTCTTCAGTAAATTCTTAGTAAATTAAAATTCAAATCAAAATATGTTTTATTGCCTTTTGTATAAAAATAATTCTTCCGTTAATTCTTAGTAAATCAAAATTCAAAATTCCGAATATGCTTTATTGTAAAATTCTGGAAGAATCAATCACCTAAATTGAAAACTGCTGCTGTCATTGATAGACATCACACAATTAAATGAAATAAAATGAATTGATTGCAGAGCTCCACACAAAGGTCGTATTTGCCTCTAATTTTTAATAATTTTTACATACAAATTCTTAACCCTCAAGAGGAACTGGAGTGGGGGTATGCAAAAGCTAAAAAACCATAAAAAAAACTATCACTACACAAAAATGGAAGCTGTTGAGAAAAAAAATTTGACCCCAAAATATACTTTATAACATCAACGCAATCTATGTATCAAATATCAATCGTTTAGCTCAATCTGCAGGAGCTGTGGTAATCCACGTACGAATTTTTAAAACTCTAACTAAGGTAAGGTGGGGCAAGTGCGCTATACATTTTGTCGAGTTCACCTTTAAACAGCTACATAAAATCTGCTTTTTATGCTAGAGAGATTATTAGTTATGCAAAAGAAACTTCTACCACTTCTGTATTGTTCTGTGTCATAAGATTCCGCGAAAAATCGAAATTTACATGTTTCATAAACGAAAAGAAAAAAAGGTCCCTAGTATGCACTTACCACATAAAATGGGGTAAGTGCATAACCCAGTCTTCGAAACGTTACAAAGACTAATTAGTGCACGACGGGGCAAGTGCCAGATAGTTCGATTCCTGATGTTTAAATGGGTTTTGAATTTTTGCAAATCGGAGCATAACTCTCTGAGATCCAGAGTTTGACAGCTTGTTGAACAGAAATTTACTGGGTGGTTAGAAAAAAATCAATTTGAAAATGTGATCAACGTTATATATTTATTACCATTGAACAACTAAAACATTATACTATAAAAATTCAACAAAATCGCAAGACTTTTCATCACAAAAGAGTATCAGAATTATGTAAAAAATTCAAAATTCTACAATATAGCAATTGTAAAATTATACAATTTTTTGACAAAGCGAAAAATATAAGAATTAAACAATTTAAAACATTAGAACCAAAAACACATCAGACCCTTATTTCCATACAAAATATATACAAAATTTATATTATTAACAATACTATATACAGAATATTCTGCTTTCAGTTGACGAAGATTTTTGTTACTGAGTAATCTTTTTTATTGTTTACAACTAATATATGTATTTCTCATTCAAACTCTTAGATTTTATGTTTGGAATATGAGCCTAATTCTTTAAGGAAAAGTTCTTTATTTGAAAACTATAAAGTTATTATTTTTCGATTTATGAATTTAATCTAATTACTAGATGATATTTGACTGAAAGCAATTAATTTGCTCAATTCACTGCTATGTTATTCCAAGTCTTGTTAGTGAGTTTATCCAATAATAACTGTGATATCTCAATTTTATAATTTGCTAAAAAGACTGAATAAAATAGTAGTTGTTAATGTATAGCTGCAAGCAATATCTGATTTTTTCACTCTAAGGATTCTTGTGAATTCGAACATACATATATTGAGGACATGTAAATAAGAACATAAATTATTTTTGCATATATATATTTCTCTGAATCTGTGTTTTTCATTACTTTATAGTTAATAAAATTATCAAAAAACTATTTTATTTCATTCGCCTTTAATATCTCAATAACATGCACAATCACACAAAATATTAATAAAATAATCTTCTCAGCAATATGAATGATGGACTTTTTTTGTTAATTCAGATGAAGGAATAGGAAGGTGGAAGGAATAGGAAGGTGGAAGGAATAGGAAGGTGAGGAAGGAATAGGAAGGTGAAGATGGAATAGAAATAGTTGTTCTGTACCAAGAATAACTTCAGATATTCCAGCTCATTTGGCCGCTGAGGATCCCATGATGTATTGGAAAAAAAAAAAATATATATATATATATATATATATATATATATATATATATATATATATATATATATATATATATATACATATAAATATATATATATATATATATATACATATATATATATATATATATATATATATATATATACATATAAATATATATATATATATGTATATATATACATATAAATATATATATATATATATATAAAAACAAACATCTTAAAATCTCATGAATCGTGGTCCCAGACGATTTTGAAAACCACTCGCACACCTCACTGTTGATTTTTGACACAGTGCAATAGTCTATCATTTTCTCGAAAATACGTCTAAATATAAAAGTTAGGCTAATAGAAGAGCCGTTATTAATCGCTCAACTTCATTACTCGAACATCGAAGGAAGGTTGCTCTTTTACAGATATTATCACGCCAGATGTTCTTCCATCTATTGCCTCCATGATTCCATCAGGAGCACAATCCACTCGACATACAAGATATGCAGATACACAACAATTTTCCGTACACATCCCAACAGCCACTCAATCCATCAGAGAGAATTTCTGAACCTAACCGCAAACCGATAAAAAGCTCTGCCCTCAGAAGTGTTTTCGGTTCTCTACGACTTAAATCCAGCATAAACCGTCATTTATTGAAATAATCCCAGGGCGCTAGAGACGATTTCCCTTAGTTGCTTCAAAATGTTGGCGTTGCGGTCTGCATAAACTGCAGTATAGCTGTCATAAATGTGAGTATTGAACATGATGACATTTGACGAATTGCTCCTTTCCGAGTGTACAGCATTGATGAGATCTAATAAGATCGAAACAGCTGTATGTTTTTCTTGTCTTGGGATGATTTGCCACTTTTATTTTATTTGCCATTATGCGAAGAAATGCGATAATCTTGGTGTTGGTAATCATGTAACCAGCTTCTTATACTTCTTCATCAGCCTTCTCTCATCCACTCCTGGACATAGGCCTCTCCTCTCCCAAGCTTGGCGATTTTGGGCTTTGTGGTACCAGTCTCGGTCAACGGCTGACCTAACGTCGTCTAGTCATCTTCTCTTTGGTCGGCCTCTACTTCTTTATCTTGACCGCCAGCGGGTGACTTTGGTTGTCCATCTGTCACTGTCTTGTCTTGCGATTTCCACCCAAGCCTTTTGGAGACGTCCTCAAAAATTGCAGTAAATAGTTTTGGTGAGATAGTATCACCCTGGCTTACGCCCCTGCCCACTTTTATTTTCATGGTTTATATTTATACTTATCTTGTTGAAATTCGTAGTTATGTCGGGTCGGGTTCTCTCCTTCGGATGAACTTTATGAGAAATAGAAATTGGAAAAAAAGCAAATTACATTAATTATTTTGATTTTTATAATTTCATCTTGATATTGCAGTTTTTCATTTATTTCGATATTTCTAATGATAAGAGATATCATTCTAATCGAGAGACTCCCTAAATTTCCAAATTAGGTTTAAACTAAAATTCGAAAACGATATGACCTATTATTAGAAATATGTCCTGTCCTTGTCAGTTCTGTGAAATGTTGGAGTTACATTTTGAAATTTTTAAACTTCATTAATTTTCAGTATGTTGAATAACAAGATTATTGAATTGTAGTGATAAATGCAGAACACCGGATAGATATAGCGTTATTCATAACAATATTATGGAATATTCAAAATTTATTCGTATTTCAATTAGATAGCCGCGTTTATTTTGCTAGTGTAAGTGGAGGACGTACATAAATAATATTCACTCGCTCAGTTATTATTCATAAAGCTCTCATACTTCAATAGGCGCTAATTATTGATTCATCTTTCCGAAAAGTTTCATTAGTACTCAGGTAATTTGATAGCTTCTCCTTAATCAAATGACTATTCGAAAAATAATCCAGCGTGATTGTAATTGATGTTATTGTTTTTTGGAACGAAGTTCCCTATAGCCCCTTACTCTTCATGCACTAAATTAAAGCGACACCAAAAACTATGCAACGACTCATTACCTAGGCATGCGCGTCAGCTGTATTCATATATTCGTCTGTGTTTAGCAAGCCGTGCGAGTTATAATAATAATAATAATATCTCCTATTCATTTAATTTCATTCATTACCTAGTTTGAAGAAGATGATCAGATCAAGATTCCTATCTGCACGAATGACTGTTTAGTTTTTGTTATAGGCCAATGCATGAACTTTATGTTGTTTTTGTCATATTATATTTAACATTTACATTTTTGTTGATATCTAATAATTTGGGATTGATTAAAATTTTTATTTTACATCTGTTTCTATATTTGTTGGTATTTCATTTTCCATCAAGTTATTTTATTCCATCAAACATTATTTAATATCTTTTTTCTTATTTTTATTTCATTTTTGTTTATTTTTTTTGTTTTTCATAAAAATAACGGTTCCTTATTTAGTCCAGTCAATGACGGTAAAAAAAGTATTAACTGTGTATTTATCCCATACAGCACCGATTTGTATGAAAATTTGGATTAAGGTTCTACTTACCATCTAATTCATAGTCTATCCTGTGGCGAAGGTTGCTTTTTCTCTGGGGATGGATGCCACCCCTTATTGGGGATGAAAAAATTTTCATTAAAAATAAGTACGTAAATCGATGAACTGACTAATTGTAAGCAACTTTTGTTCTATGAAGTTTTTTCTGAAAGTCAATACTTTTCGACTTATTCGAGACTGAAATTGTCGGTTTTCAGGCAAAAAAAACCACGTTTTCAGATTATTTTTCGCGAATAACTGGAAAAATATGCATTCTGTCGAAAAATCTGTTGAGGGCAAAATTATAGTCTATAAAAAAACAAAGGAAATCGTGTATTTATGATGTATTCTGACCTAATACAAACGAAATTATTGTTTGTCGAAAGTTGATTGGTATTTACCACTATGAGTGTACTCATCAATATACTAATACATATTCTAATTTCTACAAAAATGTGCATTTGGTTTTTCCCCATAACTCGCTTAGTTTTCAAGCAAACAAGTCCTTCAAAAAAGCATTTTGTGGGTTTTTTTAAGAGCTATAAGCTGATCTAAATAAATTTTTTTTTTTCAGATCTTATATTTAAAAAGGTCCATGCTAAAAGGGCTAAAAAAGGTACTTTGCGCGAACACGCGCAAGCTTTAAATGATCATATCTTACTTAATTTTTATCCTATGAAAAAAGATTAAACGTCAACATTTTCAAATAAGAAAAACATACAATTTCGTACTCTACAAAATTTTGCATATCATTAACAGTTTTTGAGTTATTTTGAAGAATAGGCGATTTCTCGCTAAATTACGAAAATGATATTCTCTCTTCAAACTCAATTTTTTTCAAAAAGAAGTACTTTAAACTGGTCAAACACTCAGAACGTATTATAAAAATATAAATAAAGTGAATTGTAAAGTGGCAACGATTTTTTTCAAATAGGGTGGAAGAGAGGGTGAGATATTCACTATTTTTTTCCTACAAAAAAATAGGAATCGACATTATTCTCTTCATAGCACGCTTAGTTTTGATGCTGAGAACTTTTATAAAATATGAAAATAAAGGTTTTTCAAAGGACTTCAAAAAAAGTTTTATGACTTTTCGAAAAATGCGTTTGTTTTTGGTTATTGTACGTAGAAACTTTCCATTTTGGCGATTGAAAATACCAGTCGACTTTCAACAAGCAATAATTCCGTTTGTATTGGATCTGCATACATCAAAAACACACATTTTTTTTGTTTTTTCAAGCTATGAATTTGCTTTTTACATTTTTTTCGATAGAATGTAAATTTTTCCAATTATTCGCGAAAAAGAATCTGAAAACGTGGTTTTTTGCCTGAAAACCGACAATTTCACCCACGAATATGTGGAAAAGTATTGACTTTCAGAAAAAACTTCATAGAACAGAAGTTGCTTAAAATTAGTCGATTTATCGATTTATGTACTTATTTTCAATGAAAACTTTTTTGTCCCCCAGAAAGGGGTGGCATCCACCCCCAGGGAAAAAGTAACCCCTGCCATAAATTAGACTTTGAGATAGATGTTAAGTAGAACCTAAATCCAATTTTTTATGAAAATCGGTGCTGTATGGGACAAATACACGGGAAAATGGTCATTGACTGGACTAATTAGCATGAAATTCTCTGAAAATATCACCGCGATTCCTATTAAATTTGCTGTTGATTTCAATCGAGATCCAGTAGTTCCTATTAAGATTAATGTCACATCTGATTGGAACTTTGACGAGGTACCAACATAATTTTAAGAATAAGCTCGTGAGCAACAGAGCTCCATCAAAAGTCATATTTTCGCGAGTAATGCATCGCGTCGAGATGCGATTCTAACGGATTGAATTATATTTTGAAAAATCAAACTTATAGCGATTTCGCGAAGTGTATCGTGGTTGAGGAAAAAAGTTGAAACCAACGATAGAGCGCACATTAACATCAACTCAATCCATATACGAAATTTCAACTCTTATCATAACAAAAAAAATCTCGAAGTGCATCGCTCACTGATGGCAGATCGAGATGCGATTCAAACGGAATAGTCACCACGAAATACAGCGCGGTTGAGAAAAAGAGTTGAAACCAACCTGCAGAAGATGTGGAGTTCGGCAATTTTTCAAAAACCATGAAATAACAAGAAATATCAACGTTAAAAAAAGTTCTGCAACGAAAGCATTCCCAGGTACCAAATTTTAGCTTATTTGGCTCGATGGAAGCCGTTGGAAATGCCAATATTTCACACATGAAAAACTTTTCGAAAACTATCATTTAGGATGTCTAAAACGGATAGAAAAACTACTCCAGAACCTGAGTGCTTTCCTTCGATACACTGCAATAGTATGTATTTTATGGGAAAATACGACTTAAAAAGAATGAGCAGCAGAGCATCGTCACTAATGTTTTATTTTCTCCTCATTTTTGTTCTTTTTGGAACGAGATTTTTTACGCGGCTTTTGGTAGATGATATAAATGGCCGTGTTACGATTGACAAATTATATGGGGTTTCCTCAGAATACAGCAACAGATGGCAAAAAATTGAAATAAAACGTGATTTATTGCGTTGATAAGATGCGAAGATTTCGGACTTTCTACAGAAAACATAAAATACTGACAAAATATATCATTCTTTTTCCCTGATTTCCAAACAATACAAACTTGAGCATTTTGAAGTATAGAGATTTCTATGACGTTTTGTGAAACAATATGAAAATTCGATATATTAATAGGAAGAATTTTTTGTTTTCGTTTCAAATCATGCGTGAGTTATATTGCAGTACCTATGTGTTATACAAACTAAGAAAAATAAGTCAATAAAATTGTTCAACTTAGTACAGGTATTCACATTCGTTTAATGTACATGTGATTCGAGTGTTTTTCTATTTACATACATCACAGAAAGACAACAATGAAATTATTTGCTCGACAAAAGAGTACTGAAAAGCATAATGAGCTTCCTTCTTTTACATAAAAATTCGCAGCACCCCAATTCAATTTGGAAGGGCTAAATAGACGCACAAAGCTTGAAAACCAGCAAAAACGCATGAAATCGAGAGAAAATATTTGAAATGCCAATAGCACCTCCCTAACGTCAACCGAATTCATGTTCGAATTTTGAGCCTTTTAACTGTATTTGGAGTGGCTGTCCAGGTGCGCAATTCTCGAAAATTGAGCGATGAAAGAAACCAATTAAAACTGCCATGGTGCACTTCACTCACGTTGACTAAATTCATGTATTTTTGATTGATTGGGCCGATACTTAATGCATATAATAAATATATTAAAACAATGGTTTATAAAAACAATTTACACATTTATTAAATAAAATACGCTTGACGCACGTTTCGGTTTAAACCTTCTTCAGATGCTAAATGAAAACTACATATATTTATCCGTTATACTGAATACAAGAAAAAAAGAGATGATAAATTGTGTTGAAAGAGTAAATAGACGGATGGTTAGAAATAATTAGTAAAATAGGAAAAACCCATTCTAAACTGCTAGTCAGGTAGTTCGGTAATTTTAAAAAGATTCAGAAGGGGGCTTGTAGTATGATCAGTTTGGCTATTCAATAGAAGACCTGCATGTTTGTATTCATTTATCTGTAATGATTCGAGAATATTAAGTTTAACTCCCTCACTTTCAGCATTTAATATTTTAAAGTCAAAATTGTACCTATGTATGATTTTCTTTAATTAAATGTGTGCATAATGTGAATCAATTTTAACATCGGGAAAATATATATTTTAACAAATTGCCGTAAATAATAATTATAAACCCATAATAATGGACAATATGATAAATAAAAAAAATTATCGAAAATACGATTAGCCAGGCGTACCCCCTTACCAAAAATAGTTTCAAATGTAACAGTCTCACTTTCATCGGAAATTCAATTAAAAAACTTAAATCACTTTTATCTGAACACAACATCAACATTGCCCACAGTACCAGAAATAACTTAGGAAATCATATAAAAAATAATAAATCAAAAGTTCACCCAAATAATAAATCAGGACTTTATAAATTTAATTGTTATAGGTATATTAATTTTCTAGAATCATTACAGATGAATAAATACGAACATTCAGGTCTCCTATTGAATAGCCAAATTGATCATACTACAAGCTTCCTTCTGAAAGTTTGTAAATAGGTAGTTTCATATGATATCTTGGATGAGATTGGTTTTGGTTCAATTTGGTTGGGGGTTCACCTCACTGGGAGGGAAAATAAATCTTGTTTACAGGATAAATGTCTCAATTTTGTAGCAAAAAGGTTGAGAGTTTGTAAATAGGTAGTTTCGTATGATATCTTGGATGGGATTTGTTTTGGTTCGATTTGGTTGGGGGTTGACCCGCCTGGGGGGGAAATAAATCTTATTTACAGGATAAATGGCGCAATTTTGTAGCAATAGGGTTGAGAGTTTGAAAATGGTAGTTTCGTATGATATCTTGGCTGGGATTCGTTTTGGTTCGATTTGGTTGGGGGTTGACCTCACTGGGAGGGGAAATAAATCTTGTTTACAGGATAAATGTCGCAATTTTGTAGCAATAGGGTAGGAGAGTTTGTAAATAGGTAGTTTCGTATGATATCTTGGGTGGGATTCGTTTTGGTTCGATTTGGTTGGGGGTTGACCCGCCTGGGGGGGGGAAATGAATCTTGTTTACAGGATAAATGGCGCAATTTTGTAGCAATAGGGTTGAGAGTTTGAAAATGGTAGTTTCGTATGATATCTTGGATGGGATTGGTTTTGGTTTGAATTTGTTGGGGAGTTAACCCTCTGGGGGAGGAAATAAATCTTTTTCACACGATAAAGCTCGCAATTTTGGAGGAATAGTGTTGAAAGTTTGTAAGTAGGTATTTTCAAAAGATACCTTGGATGGTATTGGTTTTGGTTCAAATTGGTTGGGGTTTGACCCCCTGGTGGAAGAAATAAATAATGTTTACATGACAAAGAGCGTCATTTTGGAGGAATATGATTAAAAGTTTGTGAGAAGGTAGTTTCGTATGATATATTGGATGGGATTGGTAGGAATTCCTTGGGGGCTTGACTCCCCAGGAGAGGAAATAAATCTTATTTACACGATAGAAGGCGCAATTTGTTGACCATAGGGTTGAAACTTTTTATGTTGGTAGTTTCGTATGATATCTTGGATGGTATTTATTTCGATATGAATTGGTTGGGGGTGGACCCCCCAGAGGAGGAAGTACATATTGTTTAATGATAGAGTGCGCAATTTTTTTTTAAATTTGGAACAGAAATCATAATTGAATGAATAAATTTTTTTAACTGAATACCTTTTGAAAACCCACTTTTCTATTGCAGCTCGCTGCGAAAGAGTTTTTTTTACTAATTATTTGTAACCATTCGTCTGTTCACCCTTTCTACACAATTTATATGTATTTAGTTTTCATTTAGCATCTGAAGAAGGTGAAGTTTCACCGACATGTGCGACATGCGTATTTTATTTGATAAATATGTGAATTTTTTTATAAACCATTATTTTAATAAATCCACAACCAAACTTTAACTCTTCAACTCAATTAGCAGAAGATGTGGCGAACATATATTCTATAGAATACATATCAAAAATAATCCATATATTTTATGAACGTACTGAAAATACTTAATGTAATTATAAAATCTGAAACATCATTAGATGTATTCAAGATGATAATAATTCTACTAAATATCCTGAATTCACTTAATTACTCCATTTTCCCTTCTATCAAAGGAAGAATTGTGCTCGTAATTAAATAGATTGTTGAATGCTTTAATCGAGTTGGAATATCAAATAAATACCATTTTAATCCAAAAGACGTTTAAGATAATGGCGCATTTGAAGAGTTGTGAAATAAAATCAAACAGAACGCATGAGTGCATATAGATGATTTTCACGATTGAAAGTTATTCCGTTTCGTTTTAATTTGTCAGAAGTTATGAATGAAAAAGCAAACTATTACCTACTGAATTTTTTTTCATTACAGGTATTATTTGTAAATGATTTAAATGACATCCGGGTAAAAAAATATGGTCATCAGTATTGTGGCGTAGATTATCCTGTATCAGAATTCAATTTGCAAAATTTTTTCTTGAAATTTATAAACACATTACTTTTTAGTGAGATATAACTATTTCATGACAACTCCTAGTATAGAAGATGGAGATCAGGTGAACTCTATACCATTCTTCACATGCATGAAACTCTGTGCCAAAACAGTAACTTCAGACTTCAGATCTGTTTTCGTCTGACAGTTTATCGATAACCGTTGGTCCACCTAGGGTAAATATCGTCACTGTATTGAAAATATTCTCTGACCTCAGAAGGTCGTTTGGATACACTACACATGCTATTAAATTTCAGTCAAAAGATGCTGTATTTGAAAAACAAACATTATATGTATATATATATACAGGGTGTCTTAAATAGCGTGTGCCACTATTGCTATCTCCGATACCATAAGAGTTACAGAGTCGGTTAAATTAGAGAAAAGTTGCGTTTCCTAATAACCAATCTTAATATATTGACAGTATTGCCAAATTGTTTTTACTTTAAGAAATATTCAGGAAAATATGAAAAACGCCAAAACTTATTTCTCTCCATAGCTCGAAGACTATTGACCTGAGCAAAAAATTATATATGAGAAAAAAACTTTGCTTTTTGTTCTCTACACAACGATGTTGCCGGTTTTCTAAATTGACGTTAAACAATTGAGATATCTTTACCAACTTACTTTTTTTGAATACGGACCTGGATTTATTATTTCATTTTTTGAGAGAAAATTCAATTTCCTATACAACTATGCATTACACGTATATGGTTCTTTACGTTTCTACCCAGAAAATCCATCCTCAGGAAATTGAAGAAAAAATTACTTAGTACGGCCCTGTTTTTTGGAATAAATTTTATGAGTAAGCAAAAGTAACAAAACTTTCAACAGTTTCATTCAACAGAAACTCAACATTTTCGAATAAAATAACACAGTAACGCTTAATTCGTTTTTGTGCAAAGTTTGACAAACAAAAACAAAAAAGAGAACTATTCAGGAAAACGCAATTATAATAAGTGTTGGAAATGACCACCATTATGTCGTAAACATTTTTGGAAACGCACAATAGCATTTCTTTGAATTCTATTCAACATTTTAGGAGTAATTTCGTTACATGCCTGTCGAATTTTCATAATTAGGTGATCTAAATTCTGAGGTGTATTTCGATACACCCTATCTTTAATAAAGCCCCAAATGGAAAAATCCATTGGAGTAATATCAGGTGATCTCGCTGGCCATTTTATAGGTCCGTTATTGCCAATTCATCTATTAGGTTTAAAGTTGTTTAATAACCTTACACATCGACGGTCGCGATGTGCTGGAGTACCATCATGTTGGAAGTACTTAAAATGTGGAAGAACATCTAACGGAAAGTCATCTAAAAGATCTTGAAGTGAAATAGATAAAAAGTGAAGGTAGATTAACCCAGTCAAATTTTGTTGAAAGAACTACGGGCCCACCACTTTTCGGTCTAATATCCCGAGCCACACATTTATACCGAACCTTTCCTGGAAAGCGGTTTCTCGGTGAAAGTGTTCATTACTTTCAGTCCATCGGTAATGTATATTGCGATTAAACCATCCATTATTGCAAAATCGACTTTCGTCCGACCATAAAATTTTTTTGCAAATGTTGGGGTCTTGCCTTCGACGCCTTAAAAGCCAACGGCAAAATATCCTCCTCTTTGCATAGTCAGTTGCCCTCAAATGCTGCAGTTTTCTACAGCGGTAGTGTCTAAATCTATTGCGATGTAGTATTTTTTTGCCGAATCTTTTGATACACCAGTTTCACTTTCTATTTCCCTTAGGGAAACTTCACCGCTACTAACATTTTTGTAATGTACATATCCTAAAAAAATATTGTTGAGTACTTATTGAAAATATAAGTTATAATTATGTAATGTAACAGTACAATTTCGTTTTTGAGGCTTATTAAAAGACCTGTGCTCCCGCATTCTCCTTTCTAATCAACTAAGCTAGTTAGTTGAGTACGTTAAGTACGCTGGCTAGTATTTAGGAGGTCTCGGGTTCAAATCCCGGGGCCGACTGGTCTGCCATGAGTTTTGTTCAGAGGTTTCCTCATGGTAATGTGAGTCACTGCATGCAAACTTATAAGGCGAATGCTGGGCCAGTATTAATCCTCTAAACCCTACCCACACTTCCTATGTTCCATAAATATCCCGTCTCACCTACCCTTAATGCACTTGTACATACAAGTGTATCCTCTGATCTGGCTGAAGGAGTTAATCCCAAACTCAAGCTGCCCGCCTCCCTGACACATACTTCAGGGAGGAATGAAACACGTGTGTTTCCTTCCTTTTTCTAATCTTGCAAATATTCTCGGGTTCGGTATTCTTCTTTCCGGGTACAAATTTTGATACATCTGAACAGCGTTAGTAGCATTACGAAATGACCTCGCATAAACAAATATCAAATCTGTCTTTTCATAATTTGAAAACTCCATTTTAAATAAGCAGAAATTGTAAGGCAACACAGTTGGTAATAAAATGACATAAAATAAGTTAGACACACAAGTATCTGTTGATTTTTCAATTGTTTTCAAAGCCAACTTTAGGAAAGACGTCTCAGTAATACATATTATATTACAGTAGGTGGTAAGCTTTGATGTTTTAACATATTTAAGGGAGAACTCGGATGGACCATATATTTGTGTTACTACTCACTGGGCAATACTTTTTTGGAAGTCTTACAATACAGAAATATTAACAACGGGAGTATTTCTTCATTTAAACCCAGTGTTAAAGTTATGGTATAAATAATATGAAGTAGTAATAAATTTATGTATTTTCCTTTAGTTAATTTTCTCCATTTATTTAAAACTTATTTAAGGCATCAAATATTTTAATGCATGAAAAGTATGCCATAAAAACAGGGCCGTACCAAGTAATTTTTTCTTCAATTTCCGGAGGATGGATTTTCTGAATAGAAACGTAGGAACCATATTCGTGTAATACATGGTTGTGTAGGAAATTGAATTTCTTCTCAAAATATGAAATAATAAATCCAGGTCCGTATTTAAAAAAAGTAAGTAGGTAGTGATATCTCAAATGTTAAAAGTCAATTTAAAAACTAGCAACACTGCTGTGTAGAAAACAAAAAACAGGGTTTTCTTTTCAGGAGTTTTTTTTTCTCAGGTCAGCAGTTTTCGAGCTATTGAGAGAAATAATTTTTAGCATTTTCCATGTTTTCCCGAATAGTTCTGAAAATAAGAACAATTTGGCAACACTGCTAACGTAGTAAGATTGGTCATCAGAAAACTCAACTTTTCTCTAATTTAATCGACTTTGTAACTCTTATGGTTTCGGAGATAGCAATAGTGGCACACGCTATTTAAGACACCCTGTATATATATATATATATATATATATATATATATATATATATATATATATACATTGAATGATACAGCATTGAAGTGGGCAGTGCATGTGGAGGCTCTAAATAAAAAATTAAAGTCAGTTGATTACCCATTCCATGTAAAGAAGCATCATCTAAAGAAGGATATATTTTGCAAACTTTAAGGCATTTCTTTCATACGGAATGATTTTCTGGGGTAACGGTCTATAACATGAGAAAATATTTAAAACTCAGAAGCAGGCAATAAGAATAATTTTTCATGTTAATGGCAGAAATTCATGTAGATGAGGTTTCAGAGATAATGAAATACTAACTTTCGTAGGACTGTATGTTTTGAAATGTGTATTGTTCTTGCGTATGCACGGTGTCTACTTTCAACATTAAATAAACAGTAATCAGACAAGAAGAACTAATTGTTTTAGGTATCCTAGACGAGATGAAGATTTTCAAAAGAAAAGTACAGAGTTTTCTATTGGTTTCTGAACCCTACACTTTGAATGAATTCTTTGAAAAGTGTAGAACTCTAGTGCTCCGGAAGTAAGGGTTATATAACTTAATTGAATTATTATACTGACATGTTTTACCTCAATTGTCCTATCTGCAATAATTTTCGAAATGAAATAAATTATTATTATTATTTTTTTTTTATTACGTCCGTCTGAGAGGATAAATTTTTTATAGACTACCCTGAGAGT
>JARQZK010003641.1:122500-165000 GCA_030704885.1 Cynegetis impunctata
TGCAGCCCCCCTCGAGATTTATAATAGTAACAAAAGAATTTGAGGAGTAGATGTTGTTTCTTATATAAATTTTACTTTGTTGATCTAGCGAATTTTGTACAATAGTACAATAGGTAAATATATGTTTTGTTTCATATAGGTACAACATATATGTAAGTTTTTATTTAATAAATAAATAATTTAATTTCTTACTTAAATGTTACATTTTGATGCAGCACCACCCCCCCCCCCGAAACTCAATCCTGGGTGCGCCCTTGGTCTCTAATGTATTTCATTCTTGTTGAAATTGAATTATTAGAGTAATAATAATAATTAATTGCCTTTATTTGTTTGTAAATACAAACAATTGTTACAAGAGGCGAAGTCTAGCTAAAGCTACTCTACTCAACCTCATGTTTACAAATTTTCACAGAACATTTACAGAGGTGAAAAATTTACTAAATTGTACATCACAGAACAAGGAGTAATTCCGTATAACACTTTGAGTTTCGACAAATTTCACGAAACTAGGCGTTTAATATAGTAAATCTAGGTTTCTCTTCTTAAGTATCAGGTGAATACTGTGTATATAGCAAATTTGGGTCGATGTAGTGCAAAAACAATTTTTTTTAGGTAAGACGAAGAAGGATCCACAAACCAAACTCTGCCTCTGGCCACGAAATGTCTGTGGGCGATTCTGACAACACACACAAAACGCTACAAATATAATAGTAATGTAGGATCGAGAAGGAAAAATTAAAAAAACATGGGGTAGAGAACATATTCATAACATAACTTCTTATTTATTCTAACGAGACCTAGATTATCTCGGTAGGCAATATGAGATCACATTTCTTCAAGTGGATACTGAAAGTTCGTTTTTCTTACTACTCCCTAGTTCTCAAAGGGTCTGTCAACCAATATATAAGGATTATGAGAAATACCAGATCATGTAATTGTTTCTTATCTTTCGTAAAAACTCATCGAAATGAACAAAAATTCTCAATCATACCGTCGACTAGTCAAGAATAAAAAATCTTCATTTTCTCGTGGAGAAAATAATAAGAATATAAAATGTATCATGTAGAAAATTTCTAATTTCAATATTAATGATATTCGCAAATGAAAATTGTTATTATTATCAATCAATTCATGAAAAATATACAAGTTGACCTTAGTCAATTTCATATACCATATAAAATGAAAAAGGAAAATTATTCAATAATTTAAAAATTATCAAACTTTTTCCCGAAGAATCTTTATACAGCTGTTTCTATTGTGTTAGATGTCTTCAGTACAGCTCATTTGACTCGAAGTAAATGCATATAGCCAGCTCCGTTGTGAAAAATTATTGAAGAATTTTACTTGTTCCCTTTATGTGATATATGTTATCTTTGTTCAACTGTTCAAAACTATTGAATTACATTGTATTTTGGAGTTTTTATTCACAATTTATTCACGAAATAAAATTTTACACATATAAATAATTTATGATATTTGTTGAGAAGAATGTGCCAAATTGAGATATCATACATAAAAAAACTGAGTTCTATATGATAAAATATTAGAGGAAGAAATATTTTTCGAAACATAATTCAATTTTATAAAGTTATGGTTGGTCACATCATATTTATTTATTTTTCAATAGAAACCAAATACCGACATTGATATGAAGATCACCTGAAATATTCCGCACTAGATTAATATCAAAATTTTAAACAAATATCTTTCTATAGTTATGGATAATCGAAATGAACTTCTCTATTGAAATTTGAGAAACTTTTGGAACAGCGTATCATCAAAAGTAATATAACCGACGAAAACAACGTCGGTATAATATCGATTAGGTCGTATCTCGGTCCCCTCACCTCCTTCCGCTAACCAAACTCTGACCTGAGTACTTTACGGACCCATCGTCATCCCCATAATCCATTATGTACGGATAATTCAATTCAAACGACAACACGATTCCTTGCGCAACGAACCCTGTAGGATACGCTCCGTTTGCATCTTATATACAAAACGTAACAAAATTTTACAGGCCTTAAGTAGTTCACAGAAGAACTTCGAATTACTAAATATTCTTACAATAGAGGCAAAAAAAGGATATGTACATTTATATGTATATATATATATATATATATATATATATATATATATATATATATATATATATATACATATCACCTCTATAATGAGAAGATCCTTTCAACAAGATCTTTATTTATTTTGAGTGTTTGCTATTATATATATCGAAATCCTACAATAGGAGAGCAAAACAGTCATTCCTATAGTACTAGATTTAATGCTAAAGAAAACCTTAAAATACCTAATAGCACTACAAATTTAAGCCTTAGATCTATTGACTATCTGGGTGTTAAAATTCACAATATCCTACCAATAGCAATAAGAGTGGAACTTAACAAAAAAAGTTATATCCAGAGATGTAAGTCCTTTATAGCGAATAATATTGAAAAGTTTGCAACATTGCTTTGACTTATTTTCCTTGAATGTTCTGCTTATTTACCTTTGAATTGTCTGTTTGATTTGGTTTGAATTGTTTTGATTTATTGATTTGTAGTACACTATCTATTATTTAAATTTAGGTATATAAATAAGTATTGGAACTGTTAGAACATTGGTAAATACAGGAATTGAATTTTCTAGGTACCAAACTAATTAATATAGAATAAATTTATTATATTATAGATAGAAAACCTGTAACAAATTTGATTGTAATTAATAATAATAATAAATAATAATAACATATATATATATATATATATATATATATATGTATTCATAAATAACAGAGATTCTATATATATATTGAACAAATTATTGTACAGTACTATTCATGTTGAACCTAGTGAAATTTTTGACTCACAACATATTATTTATATAAAACTTCGTTTTTTATACCTCCTAATGTAAATATATAAATCGCCAAATATAACAAATCCATTGTAATATTATTCTGATGAAGATATTAAACAATTCAAACGACAACACAATTCCTTGCGCAACGGACTCTGTAGGATACACTCCGTTTGAATCTTATAGGCCTCAAGTAGTTCACAAAAGAACTTCGAATTACTAAATATTCTTATAATAGAGGCAAAAAAAGGATATATACATTTATATATATATATATATATATATATATATATATATATATATATATATATATTCAGAAATGACAAACATTCTACATATATATTGAAAAAATTATTGTACATTACGATTCTTGTTGATGAACCTAATGAAATATTTGACCCACAACATATTATTTATATAAAACTTCGTTTTTTATACCTCCTAATGTAAATATATAAATCGCCAAATATAACAAATCCATTGTAATATTATTCTGATGAAGATATTAAACAATTCAAACGACAACACAATTCCTTGCGCAACGGACTCTGTAGGATACACTCCGTTTGAATCTTATAGGCCTTAAGTAGTTCACAAAAGAACTTCGAATTACTAAATATTCTTATAATAGAGGCAAAAAAAGGATATATACATTTATATATATATATATATATATATATATATATATATATATATATATATATATATATATATATATATATTCAGAAATGACAGAGATTCTACATATATATTGAAAAAATTATTAAACATTACGATTCTTGTTGATGAACCTAATGAAATATTTGACCCACAACATATTATTTATATAAAACTTCGTTTTTTATACCTCCTAATGTAAATATATAAATCGCCAAATATAACAAATCCATTGTAATATTATTCTGATGAAGATATTAAACAATTCAAACGACAACACAATTCCTTGCGCAACGGACTCTGTAGGATACACTCCGTTTGAATCTTATAGGCCTTAAGTAGTTCACAAAAGAACTTCGAATTACTAAATATTCTTATAATAGAGGCAAAAAAAGGATATATACATTTATATATATATATATATATATATATATATATATATATATATATATATATATATATATATATATATATTCAGAAATGACAAACATTCTACATATATATTGAAAAAATTATTGTACATTACGATTCTTGTTGATGAACCTAATGAAATATTTGACCCACAACATATTATTTATATAAAACTTCGTTTTTTATACCTCCTAATGTAAATATATAAATCGCCAAATATAACAAATCCATTGTAATATTATTCTGATGAAGATATTAAACAATTCAAACGACAACACAATTCCTTGCGCAACGGACTCTGTAGGATACACTCCGTTTGAATCTTATAGGCCTTAAGTAGTTCACAAAAGAACTTCGAATTACTAAATATTCTTATAATAGAGGCAAAAAAAAGATATATACATTTATATATATATATATATATATATATATATATTCAGAAATGACAGAGATTCTACATATATATTGAAAAAATTATTGTACATTACGATTCTTGTTGATGAACCTAATGAAATATTTGACCCACAACATATTATTTATATAAAACTTCGTTTTTTATACCTCCTAATGTAAATATATAAATCGCCAAATATAACAAATCCATTGTAGTATTATTCTGATGAAGATATTAAACAGCATGCTTCTGGTAAGTTACCCACTATTTATTTCAAAACAATGGTTAATAATAACAATTTACACATTTATTAAAATAAATAACGCATGACTCACGTTTTGGTGGAACTTCACCTTCTTCAGATGCTAACTAATGGCAAACTAATTATGTTTCTCTGTTATATCGAAAACAAGAAATAAAGAGATGATAAATTGTGTAGAAGGGGTAAATAGAAGGATTGATACAAATAATTATTAGAATAGAAAAAACCAATTCTGAACTGCTAGTCAGGTAGTTCCGTAATTTTGAAAAGATTGAGAAGGGGACTTCAAGTATGATCGATTCGGCTATTCAATAGGAGTCCGGAATAAGTACTTGTATTTATTTATCTGTAATGATTCTAAAAAATTAAGTTTAGTTCCCTTATTTTCAGCATTTAGTATTTTAAAATCGAAATTGAATGTGTGATTTTCTTGGATTAAATGGTTTGGATAATGTGAATCCGACTTTTGATTAACAAAGCTACATTTGTGTTCTGAAATTCTAGTTTGAAAACTTCTGAATGTTCTACCAATGTAAAACTTATCACAATCACCATAATAAATTTTATAAACTCCTGATTTATTGTCTCTATGAACTTTGGATTTATAATTTTTTACATGTTTTCCTAAATTATTACCGGCACGATAAGCAATGTTAATGTTTTGCTTAGATAAGAGAGATTTATGTTTTCTACTTGAATTTCCGATGAAAGTGAGGCTGGTACACCTGGCTAATCGCATTTTTGAACAACTTTTTATCTATCATATTGTCTGTTATTACGGGATCGTAATTATTATTTACAGCTATTTGTTTAATTGTTTTTTTCTCGATGTTAACATTGGCGTTTGAAAGTGGAATATTTACTAAACGATGTACCATACTATTGAAAGCTGCCATTTTATGTTGGATACAAGTAGAAAACTTAAATCTCTCTTATCTAAGCACAACATTAACATTGCTCATCGTACCGGTAATCATTTAGGATATCATATAAAAAATAATAAATACCAAGTTCATAAAAATAATAAATCAGGAGTTTATAAAATTAATTGTGGTGATTGTGATAAGTTTTACATTAGTAGAACTTTCAGAATTTTTCAAACTAGAATTTCAGAACACAAACTTAGCTTTGTTATCAAAAGTCAGATTCACACTATGCAAACCATTTAATCCAAGAAAATCACACATTCAATTTCGATTCTAAAATATTAAATGCTGAAAATAAGAGAATTAAACTTAATTTTTTAGAATCATTACAGATGAATAAATACAAGTATTCTTGTCTCATATTGAATAGCCAAATCGATTATACTTCAAGCCCCCTTCTCAGTCTTTTCAAAATTACGGAACTACCTGACTAGCAGTTCAGAATTGGTTTTTCCTATTCTAGTTGTGAATTATTTGTGACCATCCTTCTGTTCACCCCTTCTACTCAATTTGTCATCTCTTTATTTCTTGTTTTCGATATAACAGAGAAACATAGTTAGTTTGCCATTAGCATCTGAAGAAGGTGAAGTTTTAACGAAACGTGCGTCGTGCGTTATTTCTTTTAATGAATGTGCAAATTGTTATCATTAACCATTGTTTCAATATGTTCATCAATTTACACCATGTATCGGCCCAATCAATCCAAAAAATACCCATTATTTAGTCTATGTAATGGTTCATCAACCAGAAACATGTTGATGAATTTCTAGTATTTTTTAAAATTCTATAGAATATAGTGATATAGAACTGAAATAGTCATTACTCTAAATGAGAAATTACAATACTAGTTAGTATCAAAGGACTATCATCAAACTGTTGCTCATTATAACTTTGCGTTTTCCAATAATATAGAAGGAAATTTACCCAATGTGTTGCATAATATAAACTACGATATCTTGATCTCCTTTCATTAATTCGAACATACCTCCCTGAAAATCTAATTAAACTAGAATGAAATATTAGGAAACGAACTGAATAACATCATTGTTTTCCTTGAATGGACTAAAGTTTGGCTCATTTCCCGTCGCTTTCCATAGCGTTATCTTTTCCGAAAAAGTTCATTCGTCTCTGTCGGCCAAAATTGTGGGAATCCAAATCCAGACTAAAGGAACAAAATTGCCGGTAATGATTTATAACTGACTTGAAACCGAAATCCGGCAGCTTTCAGAACCCCTTCTCGTTCAATTATTCATTGTGTAAACCTGATATGTTCATTCAGGGATCATTTGTGGTCAGTTGAGGTTACAGTAACGTCGAAAAATTATGTACAATTTATTAATCTGAGATTAATTCTACATGGAATTTTAAAAAATGTACTTTTATGTGGCGAAAAATTTGACTGTTTGCAAACTTTTTTATAAGTCTATTCTCTCCTAAAATGATTGACTATTGCACTGAATGGAAAGTCAACAGTGAGTTGCAGGAGTAATTTTTAAATCCGTTGTCTTACTCCTGAACCATGAATTTTGAGGTTTATATATATATATATATATATATATATATATATATATATATATATATATATATATATATATAAATATATATATATATATATATATATATATTAAGTAAAAACTTGTCTAAAAACAGAAAATGAAAATAACTTATATTCCACTAGTTTTGCCTTTTACAGCATTATCAAGACTGAATACATAATTGCAAAAAAGGAAAAAAAAAGGAAACACACGTGTTTCATTCCTCCCTGAAGTATGTGTCAGGGAGGCGGGTAGCTCGAGTTTGGGATTAACTCCTTCAGCCAGATCAGAGGATACACTTGTATGTACAAGTGCATTAAGGATAGGTGAGACGGGATATTTATGGAACATAGGAAGTGTGGGTAGGGTTCAGAGGATTAATACTGGCCCACTATTCGCCTAATAAGTTTGCAAGCAGCGACTTACATTACCATGATGAAACCTCTGAAAAAACTAATGGCAGACCAGTCGGCCCCGGGGTTTGAACCCGAGACCTCCCAAATACTACCCAGCGTACGCTAAGTACTCGACTAACTAGCTGGGTACATAATTGCAAAGACATCGCTTGAAAATATACGTATTTCGGTTCGGTACCTGGGGGTGGTAAAATATAATCTAAAAAACTAAACTATCAGAGATTTAACAGTGGGGAGTGGTTTAGGTCTTACTGGTCATTGAGAAGAATGTAATTCTGGGATTTTTGGAGTTTGTTTATTTCCATGGCATCCAGGAAGTTCATTTTCATACCTTTTTTACAGTAATGAAGAATTTTTGGTTTAAAAGAGGATAAGATGTTATGTCCTTTCGACTCTTGATGTTCCCTAAATGCTGATTGTCCGTTTTTTGGATGATCTTTTAGCCTGGTTGATTATCAATATGAAATTATATGGACCATAACGCAATAGTAATAATAAAAATGAACAAAAGTTTGTAAGCATCCCTTATACGCACATCCCCACTTCGAAGATCATTCAAGTCTTCGAAAATAATAATTTTAATAATGCTTTTTCGAGTCATAGCAGATTGGATAAAATGATTTTTAAAAATAAAATGTCCAAACGGACCAGCATTTAGAGAACATCTAAAGTCGAAAGGACATAACATTTCATCGTCTTTTAAACCAAAAATTCTTCATTACTGTGAAAAAGGTATGAAAATGAACTTCCTGAAAGCCATGGAAATAAACAAACTCCAAAAATCCCATAATTACATTCTTCTCAATGACCAGTTAAAACCAGTCCCCACTGTTAAATCTCTGATAGTTTGGACCCATCGATTTTATTTTACCACCCCCAGGTACCGAACCGAAATACGTATATTTTCAAGCGATGTACGGATGTATTCAGTCTTGATAATGCTTTAAAAGGCGAAACTAGTCGAATAAAAGTTATTTTCATTTTGTGGTTTTTAGACAAGTTTTTACTTATTATTTATTTTTCATTTGGATATGAAATACCACAGAGTTTATTCGTCGTCCATCTAATTTATTATATATATATTTAGACGAGTAATTTACTTGCTGTAAAATAACAGTTAAAGTGTTTCTTTGGGATTGCAGCAATAAGAAACATGAAAATAATCCTTTTCCTTTATTCTCTAACTTTCGGCAATTTTTATTGATAACCATTATTATACATGTTTTAGGTATTTGAACTTACATTAGTTATCCTAGATGTCATTTTGATTTTGTGAGTCGTATAATTACCTTTACAAATTTCAGGTTACAATAACGACAAGATTATTCTGCATATTCAACAGAATATGAAGGAAAAAAGAAACTAGTTTGAGTCATGGCTATTATTCTATTATTATAGAATCTGAGTAACATAGCATTTAGTCGCTGGGAACATACATTTATGAATGTAATAGCCTAATAACATTACAGTTATGTTTTGAGTTGAATATAAGGGAACATATATTTATTCATTAATAGGTTAATGAAATGAAGGTTGAGGTGTAATCCTATATATTCAATAAAGGAACAACTTTGTTTCTACATGACCTGTAAATTTATCAGTGTTTTATCTGTTCTTCCGAAACAACAACTAGCTTTTCAACTAACCGTAGAAGTAACATTTCAACAGCACAATTTCTCAAAGTTTTCTGTCAAGGTGCTAGACATAGCTTAGCATTGTATTGCCAAAAATAAGTTCAGGTTACTCAAATACCAATAAAAAAACCATTGACCGAAATAGAAACATATATCGTAGCACAGGAGGCTCCGTGGCGGAGAGGTTATAGGTAGCGCTATGCCGTCTTCGTTGACGGAGTCGGTGGGTTCGATTCCCACCGTAATCCTGGGTGTTTGTGTGCGTTCTGAGTTTTCAGTGGTTCCCCTCATTTAGTAATTTGATGGCTAATGTCCATAGATGACGAAGCCAACTTTGTACGGGGGTCGGGCGGTGTGAGAGGGCACACGTCCCACCTCTTTTTAAAAAAAAAAAAAAAAATATATCGTAGCACAGATGAAGAAACTGAGAAAATAACCTAACATTAACTGCTGCAAATTATTAGGTAATTTATTCAAAAATTCGAATATAATCATACAAAACCCCCAGCAGAGCTAAACTAAGGATAGACATTCCAATCCATTTTCAAAGCGGTGAATGTTAGAAATATCAGTGCATTGCATCACTCATGTATATAGGCCGTTACTCGATGAAAATCAATTGTTAACATGTTTGAGAAATGAAACTCTGGGTTCAACGATTTTCACATATAATAAAACAACAACAGCTTCACAACGCGTTTCGTTGCCACTACAGCTTCTTCAGGTGCGAATTTCAAACTGTTTGAAATTCGCACCTGACAAGACTATTTAAATAATTGAATAATTATTAAATGCTTCACTTCCATATAATGAATTCTTGGGAAACAAAGAAGCCCTGAGCGAAAACCTCCAAATAGGAAGAGAATATCGTTATATTTTTCTATTTTTCAATAAATTTATTTCAGTTTTGTCATATATGTTCATATAACTATTTGAAATATAAATTTTAAATAACTATCAAATTAAAAATCAATGAGTAAGTATATTTCTCAAAGAAATATTTAACCCTTTTCAAAAAAATAACAATAGTTCACAGGCAAGATTATAACTATTTAAAACATAAGTCTTAAATAACCATCTAATTAAAAACCTAAGAAGCTGTAGTGTCAGCGAATCGCGTTGTGCCACTGTTGTTGTTTTATTATATGTGAAAATCGTTAAACTCAGAGTTTCATTTCTCAAATATATATATATATATATATATATATATATATATATATATATATATATATATATATATATATATATATATATATATATATATATATATATATATATATATATATATAAGTAGATGAAAGTTATCGGGTATAGGTCTTTGGAAATAAAATTAAACCATTAATCCATTAAATTCTCAATATTTCGCCAAATTTTATTGGCTTCATCAGGAGAAAATCTACGACACAAAATAACAGTTGTAAGCAGAATATACAAATAAAAATATGTGTTAATAAAAACTTACTAGGAAATACCGTGGACAAGAACATACACGATTGAAAACACAAACTCTTCAAGGAACAGTAAAATACAAGTTACACTAAGTCAAATGCTCACAGCCAAATGAATCAATAAATAATGCAAGCGATAAAGAACATGAAAAACGACAGACGCAACAATGGCTCAAGCAAAGAATCACTCAGCACAAGAGTGATTGTAAAATCCTAAAGAATTCATGTGCGTTAGTTAAGCATCATAAGGAAACAGGGCATTTGTTTAATTTTCCTGATGTAAAAATTTTAAAATACGAAATTAATTATGAAAAAAGACTCTTTCATGAAATGTATTACATCAAAAAAACACTCAGTACAGTTAATTTCAAATCTGACATAAATCAATTGGGTAATATATACAGTGCAATTTTGTAGTTCGTTCCATTTTTAAATTATTCATTCAGACCAGACTTTTCTGTTATCTCACACATGACGGTTTTTGTTTTTAAGAAAAATTGTTTGTTTGTTTTTTGTATAAGTTTTTCATGTTCTTTATCGCTTGCATTATTTATTGATTCATTTGGCTGTGAGCATTTGACTTAGTGTAACTTGTACTTTACTGTTCCTTGAAGAGTTTGTGTTCTCAATCGTGTATGTTCTTGTCCACGGTATTTCCTTGTAAGTTTTTATTCACACATATTTGTATTTGTATTTTCTGCTTACAACTGTTATTTTGTGTCGTAGATTTTCTCCTGATGAAGCCAATAAAATTTGGCGAAATATTGAGAATTGAATGGATTAATGGTTTAATTTTATTTCCAAAGACTTATACCCGATAACTTTCATCTACTTAGTATATTTAAAGGTCGATAAATAACAAAAATTTCTATATATATATATATATATATATATACATAGGTATATATATATATATATATATATATTTATATATATATATGTATATATATATATATATATATACTAAGTGACAAAGAAAGGTAAACACCTAGATGTATTTAATCATATTTATTAATATTTTGCTTACATGTTTAACTAATAATAATAAATAAATGATTAGAGTTTCAGCCACTTTGGTTATCATCGAACCGAGTTACAGTTAATAATGTGTCACAGACCCTCGATGTCTTACACACTCATTTGTACGTCGGGGCATTGTTCTGATGAGGTGGTCAATGTCCTCCTGAGGTATCTCATTCCACCCTACCACCAACTCATGTCTAAGAGCTGCTAGAGTCTGAGGGGGTTGGGGTAAGTTAAGCAACCTTCGGCCGAGCATGTCCCACACATGTTCAATTGTAGAAAGATCGGGCGATCTTGGAGGCCATGGTAAACGATTGATATGGTGTTGATCCATGAAGGCTAAAGTTACTCTAGCAACATGCGGCCTGGCGTTGTCTTGTTGGAAAATGGCATTTTCAACTCTTTGAACATATGGAAGAACATGTGGTTCCACTACTTCCTGAATGTAACGAAGGGCGGTCATGTTGCCTTGGATAAAAACTAGAGGTGACCTGCTACCAATGGATATAGCACCCCATACCATAACACCCACGGTTTGGTGAATATGCCTTTCAACATCAAATTGTGGATTTCTTCTTTCACCACGTCTCCTTCTCACCCTTGCTCGGCCGTCATGCATACCCAAACAAAAGCGCGATTCATCGCTAAAGATCACGTGATTCCATTCTTGATCCCAATTTAATTTCTCTTGGCACCATTGCAGGCGGTTTCGTCTATGCTCAGGAGTCAATGGTAAGACCCAATGGGGCCGGCAAGAAAAAAGCCCAAAACTTCTTATTCTCCTGTAAACTGTACGCATCCCAACCATCCTTCCATGTTCTTCAAACCATTGATCTGCAATCGCTCGAGTAGACCTAAACCGATCTCTCAGGGCTAAAAGTCTTAGTCGCCGATCTTGACGCCCTGTTGTGCCCCTACGACGTCCAGTGCCTATAGCTCTATGCTGCCGGCCTTTTTGAGTCCATGCCTGATAACATCTCACTATGGTACGCAATGAACGATTTGTTCTTCTCTGAATTTCTCTAAATGAAAATCCGGCTTCGCGTAAGCCTACAATTCGACCCCTTTCAAAGTCATTTAACTGGGATACACGAGCTAGTCTTCGCGCACGGGGCATCTTGGTCGTTAAAGTAAAGCACTTTGCTACCAATTTTCTAACGATAGATTCACAAAATGTGAATAAAAATTGTAAAATATGCAAAATTCCAAAAAAAAAGAAGTTATAAAAAACGGGTCTGATACGCCGCACATTAGGCTGAAAATTTAATCATTTTTTGTTCGACTTAAAGCAAGTTTACCTGCAAAGAATTATTAAAATAAAGTACAGTATACTGGGTGTTTACCTTTCTTTGTCACTTAGTATATATATATATATTTATATATATATATATATATATATATATATATTTTGATATATATATTTATATATATATTAATATATATATATATATATATATATATATATATATATATATATATATATATATATATATATATATATCATTATTCAAGAAAAGTAAAACCATTCCGAATCTAATCTTTCTGTATACTGAGATTATAATTTTAATTATTATTCAACCACTTTCAAGTATAATTTCAAACTGAATAAAAGAGCCGTCTAATATAATGTTGAACAACGTAAAATTAAAATTTTATTATTTTATTCAATATTACTTCAGTGTAGTTGTAATTTAAAGACTAAATTTTATACTTCATTTGAAATCTAATTATGAGTGAATGATGAAACTTTCAGAAGTTATTAACGTTGACAGTTAACATAATTTTCAGCTCTTTAGGAACTATGAAGTTCGGAAAAGCACCCGGCCATCCTGAATAAACTTCTTTGTTGGTGTGCACCATAACTCCTCACAGTTTTGGCAACAGTTGGAACTAAAAACTACTAATATGCAAATTTCAAGTCTGATGAAGAAAACAATATTTTTACTCGCAATTCGAAATCAAGATATAGTGAACATGTACCAAATTCATTTTAAATTTGTATTGATATATTGTGAAATTAATATATTGCAGAAAGCTCGGTATATTATCCTAATTTCAAGATCAAAACTAATTGTATTCTTCCGAAATTGGAATACTTTTCAGTGGAATCAAGCCAAGAATTTTTGTTGTATATTAATTTCATTAATAATGTTCCACCAACTAACCAGCAACGACTTGTCAAAAACGCGTGAGCAGCTGAGCTTAGTGATAGTGATATAATTTTTTCAAAGCAAGCGAAAACCTCTATCTGTAATAGAACAGTTATAGAATAATGTGCAAAATTTGCAATAAAACTTTTTGTAAGTCACAATAAGCCGAGGAGCCGTTTAAACTTCGTCCATTTTTGAAAAATTGTTTCTCATTTCTGAGGGATATTTGAAAGGAAATATTCCACTACATTCCCTTGCATTTTAGTAGCATTCAACACTTTATGAACAGTCTTACAAAATTTGCATTCAGTCATTTTATTGTTGAAATTAAAACACTTTCGAATATAGCACGTTTTCTTTCCATTTTTTTGAGTAGGTTGCACCTGTTGGTTTCGAGTATTACAAATCAAAACTTGTTTTATTCATATAATATATATATGATATATATACATATAGCCAGCTCCCTTGGAGGTCGTTAGATAACAATTATTGAATAATATGTTATATATTATTGAAGAATTCACCTTGCTATATATTTCTATATATATATATATATATATATATATATATATATATATATATATATATATATATATATATATATATATATATATATACATACATATTGAAAATGAATATTTATTCACACTAATGAGTACTGCCAAGCGAAGCAACTCTATTCATAATTAAATTGATTATATAACTCATGTATGAATGAGCCAATAGAATCCGTGAATTTTGCATAACTACTGCGTATTGATAAGTGAATATACCCTTGACGAGGTGATATAATCGTTTTGGTGTTTCGCCTCGTGTCAAAATGTGAATATTTTCATATTGACGGTGTTTTGACGTTTGTCAAAAAAAATTTTTATTTTTTATTCGTTATATAATCGTAACGAATACCACTCGAGCAATCGAAAATAATCGATTATACTGACCTCGTCACTCGGCGTATTTTTAAAAAAAAAACGTTTCGCAAAATACGTCTCGTGACTCGGTAGTATAATCGATTATTTTCGATGCTCTTGTGATATTATTACTGATTATATAACTCATGTATGAATGAGCGAATAGAATCCGTGAATTTTGCATAACGACTACGTATAGATAAGTGAATATACCCTTGACGACGTGATATAATCGTTTTGGTGTTTCGCCTCGTGTCAAAATGTGAATATTTTCATATTGACGATGTTTTGACGTTTGTCAAAAAAAGTTAATAATTTTTATTCGTTATATAATCGTAACGAATACCTACCTCTCGAGCAATCGAAAATAATCGATTATACTGACCTCGTCACTCGACGTATTTTCTTAAAATACGTCTCGTGGCTCGGCAGTATAATAGATTATTTTCGATGCTCTTGTGATATTATAACGGATAATTTGTGTATCTGGGAAACGCAAAATTGTGACTAAACCTAAAAAATGATTATTATGTATTCGGTGTAAATCGTGACCATCTAAAACAAAGAAATTAAATCTAAATAGGTGGGGTGCCAACGAGAGCTGGAAATCATAGAGATTAATGTTGGTTTGGTGACATTTTCTTCACGAAACGGGTCCATTAAACATCAATTCGGAAAATTATTTGTATTCATGCCAACTTTACGCTCGGCAAAGCGAAAATTACTGTGTGCCGGGTGTAATTCGAGTTTCCCTGAGCCCATTTTTCGTAGCCTTTGTGTGTGCGTTTTTCTATTGTATGTTGGTACTAAACATTATCCTAGTAATGGATTTGCTTAAATTATTTCAAACAATAGAAAGAGCTGTTAACCATTGTACTCATTCAGTATCAAGCCTGAGTTGAATTACATGCTTTTATTATTTTTCATCATTCTCTTCAAGCACTGCATACCTACTGCGTAATATGATATTCTAACAAGTAGTAATTTATATTCTCGAATAGAAGGACTTCATTAACATATAATGCATCAATTGAAACCTATTACGTTTAATCATAAAACATAAATATAGTTTTAACAAGAAAACCTTCCGGAAACTATCCACATCCCAACGTTTTTTTTTCTGTGGAAGTTATAGTTTTCCGGCGTAGTCAGGGATTTATGTATTCTCCGCCAGGAAAAATATAACATTGTTGTTTTGGTTGTACTTAATGACCATAGCAACGAAATAACTACTTACCAAATCAACATTAAAACATATGATATTTTCCTTTTTAAAATTTCATATGGTTAGGTCATGATTATAGCAATAAACAATGAAAATCGGCAGTGAAATCGAGTTTGAAAATGTATCTTTTGAAACTTTCAATGCGGTAGCGACTGCTACTATATAATTATTATCTGAAAAATCGGAGTTTAGGTACAAAAATATTTTTAATTTTTCACGAAATTGATGAATATAAAAAAAATGTAAACCTATTACAGAGGGCATAATTACAACTTATTTGGTACAAAATTCGTAGATTGTTAAATCTTCTACCTTATGGAGCATTTATTTTATGTTGAGAAATTATTATCCAGTAAAATATAGAGAATAATATAAATATAGCCCAAACATTATCACACTTCTAAAAAGTTAAAACGTTAGCAAAGAAATCAGAAGTCTTCCACAGTGAGCACGTCAACAAATTCATAAGGGATGTAGACAATGAAACCTTCCTAATTCTGAAGGTAATTTTAACAAAAAGTCAAGATCATAGGAAAATAGAGAACTTAATTGGGTTTCACTTGCAGGTAGTAACAATTATTGGATCAACCGGTGCGTGTAGACAGGAAGAACTAACAAAAATGTCAATTAATCAAATGAAGAACGAAAAGAATTGCTGCTCATGAAAATACCAGGTTCGAAGTCACACATCGAGATAAAATCATTTGTAATTGGGCATAAAAATTTGATCTTTTATAGGCAATATATATCTTTAGGATCATTTCATATTCCCCATAACATATTTTTGAAGTACAACAAAGCTAAATATTCCATGCAGCCTATTGGTATGCACAGTTTTGGAAATCTAGGACTAAGGAATCCAAAATTAACCGATCCTAAAAATTTGACAGGCCATTGTCTTAGTGGAAATTCTGGGACGTTATTTGATAATAATGGTGGAAATGTCACAAACTTGAAGAGACAAGGCAAAATTCAAATTTTCAAGCAAGCTCGTTCATAAAGAAAACAACCAACTTGAATCAGATACCTTCCTTCATGATCTAATTTAGTATTTAAAACAAATTGAGCCGTAAAATACGTTCGTATTTCAACACAATTTCTGATACGAACAAGAATTAGAACGGTTTTAATTTTGTTATAGAAATAAAATATTATCGATAAACGTGCTTCATTGATTTGAGGTTTTACACGGTTGCCGAGAATCATTGTAGTAACACTCGTCTTCGGCTCGACCTAGAATCTCGTCCAAAAAACCCTTTTGTCTGGCTAGTTATGTAAATTACTATTGTAACTGAATATCATCAAAATAACAACCTATAGCACTTCTATCATAGAAAATTTTCCACTCGTTCTACTACATTAGAATTTGGACATAAATATAATTGTAATAGCTCAGCAAAAATAGTATTCCATATGTGATATTCACTAAAGGCGATTCGTCAACTTCTCATTGTTCGTTACTTTTGCTTATGAGCAACTGTGGAGAAAGTCGAAAGCTTATAACACTTCTCAAGCGCCCCGAGATTATATCAAGAAATGGCAATTTATACTGGATTCAAACTGATACAAGTTTAAGCAAACTCAACACACGTCTGAGGGGAGAGAGTTCCACGGATTTGCTGGCTCTAGTTGATCGTTTTTCTAGCTGTTTGTATTAGTATTTATTATCTGCATACCTTATGTTACAAGATAGTAGCGTTCCTCGTGGAATAATGAAGTATATATATATATATATATATATATATATATATATATATATATATATATATATATATATATATATATATATTATATATATATATATATATATATATATATATATATATATATTTTTATATATATATATATATTATATATATATACTTATCATAGTATATATATATATATTCATATATATATATATATATATAGTATCTGTAAAAGAGACACAACTTGGCAACCTTCCTCTGATCTTCAAGTGAATGAAGCTGACCGGTCAATGATGGGTCGTTTATTAGCCTCACTGTTGTTTTTTTAATTAAGTCAAGCAGATTCAAAGAGTGTTTTGGTAAATTGGTAAAGAACTCCAAGCATGAAAGCAGTATCCCATTGCTGAATGACACTGGGCCTTATAAAGTAACAATAGCTGCTTCGGCGTAACCAGATTTTCTGCACAAAAAAGAAAACAAGGCTTCAGTGCAGCAATGGTGGACACATGTTCGTGCTAGATTAAATTGAAGTCAACCCAGCTTCCCAGAAGATGAAGTTTACGATTGGCTCAATAATTTGGTGTTCCAATACCAATTAAAAGACAACCAGGAAGTTTTTACTTAAGAATCTGGTTGCTTGTGTCTCGGTGGAATGAAAAGTAACCAAATTACCAGATACAGAGCCAGAAATTATCTCAAGATAGCTATTCATGGATTCAACTTACGCAACACGTTTATGACCAGATATAGAAGCATTAACAGACCTTCTGTTGGCAATTATGTTCTAAGTCAAATTCAAGAGATCAATAATATATATCAGAAAAAGGGTCAGTGACAAGGTATACCCTTGAGGCACACTGGCGTTGAAAATATGAGGGTCCAAGCTCACATTAACCACAACACGTATTTGACTTTCATGGAGATAGCTCACGATTAAGCGGCATAGTGTTTCGGGAGGACCATAGGATTCAAGTAGAAGGCCTTGGAGATATCTAAGGCAAATGCTATTTATTCTCCATATTTCTCCAGAATGCTTTTCCAAGTTTCGTTACATATGTGAGTAGGTCACCTGTTGAACGACAACGACGAAATCCGTATTGATTGTCACTAATGAGATTACTCTGTTCGAGATGTTTCACAATCTGAGTTAATGGAAGGATCCCTCACTTTGGCCAATATGGATAGTACGGCAATTGGGCGGTAGTTTTCAGGAAAGCACCTTTTCCCATTGGTTCGAATTGGCTAGACTCTTGTGATTTTCCATATAGATGGAAAGCTTTTCTAATCGTAGAATAGCTGAAATAGTCGTTTAAACTTGATGAAAATACGGAGTAAATATACTACGCCTGAAAATATCGTTAGTCGAAATGATACCTCTTGTAAATTAGAATGCAAAAAGTGGGCTCGAGAACTTCACGAAAAACAAGGGTGAGTTATAAAAGAAAACGAAAAGTGCAAACTGCAACAATAAAACGGCTGTTCTGGTGATTAAAAAGATGTCTAGAGGTCTCGGTAGCTCAGCGGCAGAGTTCATCATTTGTATACAAAGGATCGTAGGTTCGAGACCCACCTTGCACTTGAATTTACCATGATCGATTGTATCAGGAGGAAGGCAACCTCAATTCTGAATGAATTAATAAATAAGTCCATTTAAGCACATCTTAAAAATATGTTATTAGTTGAATATATCCAATAGACATAAGCGAAAATCAGCTATGTCGCTCCTCACGACATAACACCTTTGTGTTATAATTAAATTGAAAGTTTTCTAAGGATTCTAAGTAATCCTGTTTAACTCCTTCCAGAGATTTATGTATGATTTTAAAATCCAGTATGGGTGTGAATATTGATACATATTTTTTTCATTAATTATTTCCATATTCAACTTGTAGGGAATTTTCAGTTTATTTGAAAATGTTCCGAATTGTCTAGCTGTTAGATATTCATCACAAATAAAGTGTTAGATTCCTGAATTTGTGTTGTGTGATTCAAATAAAGAAATAGCGAGGGAGTTGGAGATATTTATGATAATTGATTTGATTGTGAAAAAAACCGTCCAAGTGCGAGTCAGACTCGCGCACCGAGGGTTTCGTACGAAACAATTTCCTATTATAGGCTAGGCATATTAGAAAAAAAATTAGGGCCCAGAAACAAATTTTGCTATAGTTTTGATTTTCTCACCCTTTGTGTTTTTTGGGTCGCTGAATACGAATTTGAAGTTTGCTGGCAAAAATTTTGCCCGGAACTTTGATTTCTGGGCACTTTTTGACCAAATTTTGGCACTTTTTTCAGTTTTCGGCCTATATCTAAAAAAGGAATCATTTTTATGACAAACTTATTCTGTACAAAATTCAGGAAAACAAAATTGCCTACATTTTCCATGAAAAATATTTTTTTGTGAGGCTAACCGTTTCGCCGCTAGAGCGCGTCCAAAAACCGCCATATTTCCATATCTAGTGTCATTCACCGTTTACGCGAAAATCGACCTTGCTGTGATACTTAACTGTTGCAACAATTATTTGGAAGGGCGGTTTTACGCCGAATTGAGCATTATACCTGATTTGGTTGCATATGAGGCGCAATATCATAAAAAGTGCCGAATAGAACTTATTGGAAAACGAACACCAAACACAGACGGGCAACAGAAAAGAGGGGGACCATGTGCTCAGGCAATTGATGTAGTAATGCATGGAAAATAGTGATGATGAGTCTCAGTTCTCAATGGAGGAACTGATGGTACAAATGAAAGGAGACTACAAACCAGATCAAAGGACAGTGTAAGCTGGACTTCAAGGGATGTATGGCGATGATATACTGTTCACCTTTAAAGAATAAACAGACTGTTTGTTTCAAAAATATAAGTGAGAAAATATTGAATGGCGCATTTTACCAACAGAAGTATAGATCTGAAGAAGAGAAGCTGCGAATAGTGGAAGCAGCAGTCAAAATAATATGCGATGACATCAGATCCCAATTTTATGATGTTAAATAGTATACCGCTCCTGACTGTTTAATAGATGATACAGAATCCGTGAATTCCAAAACATCAATCAATTTTTTAATTACTTTCCCTATATCTATTATTCTTGTAAGGTATACTGGGTCCGTGAATATTTTTTGGAGCACTCTAGCGGCAAAACGGCTAGTTTACTGATTGTCAACCTTTTTTTGTCGCAGCACATTTCAACGATTTTAAAATTTGGCGGCACTCGAAGAAAAAGATAAGTTTAAAAGTTGTTTACTTACCTATTATACACTGTGTAAAATAGTTCATAATAATAATTTTGAATTTAAAATAAAATAATATGTACTACAAAAACAAAAAAAGTATGTTTATAGGCGATAGATTTTTTTTTTTTTAATATGCATTATACGGTACCTACACAAAAATACCGCGGCACTGTGATTGGGAATCACTGGGTCTTCCAAAAAAAAATCTTATTTATGAGAAATCTACTATTATATAATATAAATTTTATAATGTAATAAATTGTTGCAACAGTTGAGTATCACAGCAAGGTCGATTTTCGCGTAAACGGTGAATGTCACTAGATATGGAAACATAGTGATTTTTGGGCACGCTCTAGCGGCAAAACGGTTAGCCTTACGTTTTATGTAAGAAATGTAGGCAATTTTGTACGCCTCAATTTTGTATAGAATGACTTTGTCAAAAAATTATTCCTTTCTGAGATATAAGCCGAAAACTGAAAAAAGTGCCAAAATTTGGTCAAAAAGTTCCGGGCAAAATTTTTGCCAGCAAACTTCAAATTCGTGTTCAGCGACCCGAAAAACACAAAGGGTGAGAAAATCAAAACTATAGCAAAACTTGTGTCTGAAAATCCTAATATGCCTAGCCTATTATATGATGATCCTTTATTTGTGCTATAAGACGTTGCTTCGTACAAACTTTCAAGATTCTGAGTTCACGGGAAGTACGTAGGTTTTGATTCCCTTGCGAGTGTTGAAAAATTGCAGAAATTTGCTGCATAAACGGCTGTATCTTTTGATTGCGTTGGCTTGAAAGTTTGATTTTTCACAGCTACAAGGAAAGATAGACCTGAGTATTTGATATAAATTCCAGCTTGACACCACGCGTTTCTGAGAAAAAGGGTATTGACAGACAGACGGACGGGCAACAAAATGATCCTATATAGGAGTGTGCGTTCTAGGAACGAACCGTTTTAAAAGACCGTTTTTCGTTCTGCGACTATAATGGCCGTATTCACCATCTTCCACTCTAATCATGATTAGGTAATTGTGATTAAATAAGTAATCATGATTAAGTCAAATTGCTATTCACCAAATTGTTGTTTGGTAAAATAAGCAATCAGGGTTAACTTTGATTTACAACTTGGCAACATGGATATTTTCTCAGTGTCACCACCCAAAATACGAATGTTTTAGCTTGTATTGGCAGATATTAGTAACACTTTACATTTTTAAAGACCGATTTAACCTTAACCTAAGTTTTTATGGTGGTTTCTATTGTACACGGATTTTACGTTCAAAGCTTGTCTTTTTTTATATTTTTATATTTTGTCGGTTCCTCATTATTGTGAACTTGGAGTCGACCCACTACAAAATAGGGAGTCGAAGAACAAAAGAAAAAGGCAACCTAATTTTTCTCCCAAGGAGTACGGAACCATAAAAACGCTCACGCGTTTTTATGGTTCCGTACTCGTTTGGGAGTTTCGTCCCAAAATTCATATTTTTCCCTAATTTTTGATCCTTTTCTCATACAGTCTCAACCCACTGAGTCAATTTGGAGGGAATGTGGAGCTGATATCATATTCTTTAAATCTACAAGAAAAGCATGCGATCTCTACACTAAAATGGGGATGGTTAGAAAAATAATTGAAACTATCAAAAGGCACTTCCCTAACATTTACTCAATCCACATAAGACCTATCTTTAAATATAACAAGTCCGTATGTAACTCCATGAACTGCGGGTTCTGTTTCGTTGTATGAGAAATATATCCCGCATCTTCAGCATTCAGTGTCTGCATTACATTTATAAGGTTTCCTATCAACAGGCTTACTCAAGAGCATTATTCGTTTTAATTTAACCAACTCTTGTGGAAAATGGAATTTCTATATTATTTGTACTTCCAAAGCAATTACTCATTGCATAGCAAAATATAGTGAATAATTTCTCATTGAAACCCACAGAGATCTCATTTTCTCTGAGGTAATTATTTGTTTAAAATTACTACCTGCATAATACAGATAAGTGAAATATTTTCTTCATTGTGAACATCTCTGAGGAATCAACACAATCGAAAGCATCTTCTTGAAGTAGATTCAGGAATATTATTTATATCTTATTTTAGTTTACTAGATATTAGCTTCATATTTTTTGCTAACTGTTTGATGCATATCAAAATTTATCACTAAAAATTATTTGCATATCTGTCTAATGTAATTTGTCCAAGAGTAAAATAAATATTTGAATTTAACCAATCTAATGCAGTTTATAATATTTGAGGAAAAGGATACAGAGACATTGTTACAGTTAGGATAATTTCTCTAGTCGTCATATTTATTGTGAATGTGAACATATTGATAATAAATACACATACCGAAGAGTATGGGTCTAGATCGTACAGTAATGCATCCAGATAAAATATATGCGCTTTCATACTTCTTCTTCCCGTGCCATACCCTATTTCGGGCGTAGACGACCTCTCTACAACTATTCGTGCTGTGCGTGATACAGTGATGCACGAATAGAAGGGACCTACAGTTTTACGACGGTTCCGAACGTCTTTACAGGGAGGCTTTACTAGGCAGAATACTTCTCGGTGGTTTGCCATTGCCTTCCGAGAGGTGGCTCCGCATTCATTCGTTGTTTCGGCCGGGATTCGATCCAGCGACCTTCTGTTCAGTAGCCTAATGCCCTGACCACTGAACTACGGAGCCACTTTTTTCATACTAAAAAAGCGAAATATCCATGCAGTGCTGCCAGACTTAATTAACTCGATAGTTGTGGAAACTGGAAACAGTAAGTCAATACTGGGTGTAAACTTGAAATTATTATATAAACATAAACCAACAAGGCAAATTTTTGTAAAATTCATTTTACAACATGGCAACACTGGCCTAGATGCTGTCGTGTAATGTGGACATCTAGTTGTGCTACCCATACAGAATGGTGATTGCTACGGTACCGAATTTTCAGTTGGCAGAAAACATACAGTGTACATTTTACCGTTGGTGTTATAGCCAAAGTCAAATTTTCATATGGACTAAAAAGAAATATGACTGTAAATACTTATTAGTCTTGGCAAAGAGCTTTAAACCGACAAAGACAAGAAATATTAAGAAACCCGACAATTATCATTATTCCTTTTTGGCTGATTTTTTCTTTAAGTACTTTATCAAGCGAATTAACGAAATTTCAGCTTGAACTTATATCTACTAGGCATCTTATTCTTACATCAGCTAAGCATCTTTTTGACTCTACCGATTCGTAGTAATTTCAAATGTTTCGTTCACATTTACAAACATAAAATATAATTAAAATTAGTCAAGATAAAATAAAGGGTTTCTGGACTAAGATTGTTTATCATTAATTTATTGACAATGCCGACGTTTCAATGCTAACTTGCATCTTTTTCAAGGCTGATTAATTAATTTAATACATCTAGATTGGAGTATAAAATTGTTTGCATATATACAGTGTGGAACAGCCAAATGGAATAAATTCGATAACGAATAAATGAGAGCGTGTTGGGAAAAACGCTTGGACACGTCGATTTGTATTTTTAGATGCGCATTTTTTTCAAAAAAAAATAATTATATAGGGTGTGTCATGTGACAGTGGCCGATAACAACTTTCTTATTTTAAATACAACCCCCTATATATTATTAGTTTTTTGGATTCTTCAGAAAATTCTAGACATAATTCATGTTCAATGTCCCATACCTATCTTCAACTGTTTCGGAAATATTAAGTGTTTTCAGATGTATTACAAACGTTAGAAGACATTTCTATACCAGATTAGCATGTTGCCAAGACGTTCGCGGCGAACATTTTAAACATCTCTTACATTGAAATTAATGTTTTTTTGTTTTTTTTTACATTATTTGTGAAATAAAATAATTTTCTTTTTTTAATGTTAATTTTTGTAATACATCTGAAAACACTTAATATTTCCGAAACAGTTGAAGATAGGTATGGGACATTGTACATGAATTATGTCTAGAATTTTCTGAAGAATCCAAAAAACTAATAATATACAGGGGGTTGTATTTAAAATAAGAAAGTTGGTATCGGCCACTGTCACATGACACCCTATATAATTATTTTTTTTTGAAAAAAATGCGCATCTGAAAATACAAATCGACATGTCCAAGCGTTTTTCCCAACACGCTTTCATTTATTCGTTATCGAATTTATTCCATTGGGCTGTTCCACACTGTATACATTTAACAATATCAACGAAATTGAATTCAAATTAAAATCTATTATCCATATTTCACAACGTGGAAACAGGCGTCGTGGCTACATCAACCGTATGAAAATTTCTACAAAAAAATGTTTTTTTCTGACTTGACTGGGATTCAGTGACTAGGAAATTTGTTGATTATTATCTGAGTTATTATCGCTCCTGAGTAAAAAAATCATTTTTTTTCCACTATGGACAGCTTTACTGATGTTACGGAAATATAAGTTTTTTCAGACTCTTCATTTAATTAATTGATTTACTATCTCGTAATGAAATATACCTCGGAATAAATTGGAAATTTGTCATTGTCAATCGCAAACTGATGGTCAAAACTAATCATTTTTATGGAAATGGTAATAACAAATTCGCTGTATTGTAGATTGCTTTTTAAGCTCAATGTACCTTTCAATTAATTGTAGTGATTGAAAATTGTCTCTCAGTCAAAACTAGTAAGATATTCATTCCAAAGTATATATAGATAAAGATATAAATATATATATATATATATATATATATATATATATATATATATATATATATATATATATATATATATATATATTATATATATATATATAGAGAGAGAGAGAGAGAAAGATAGAGATATAGAGATATATAGAGATCATTAAACTCCTGGAAACGAACGGAAAACAATCTATTCTTTTGCTGTTCAACAAAATATACGACACTGGAAATATGCCAAAAGACCGGCTTAGGTCAACCTTTGTAACGCTTCCTAAGAAACTTAATGCAAAAAGATGCAGTGAATACCGCACCATTAGCCTAATGAGCCACGCACTAAAAATCTTCCTGCGAATAATACACTCCAGAATATATAATAGGATTGAGGGCGAGATGAGCGACACACAATTTGGATTCCGCAATGATCTAGGAACGCGAGAAGCACTGTTCAGTATCCAGGTCCTCGTGCAGAGATGTAGAGACATTAGCCACCCCGTGTATATGTGCTTCATAGATTTTGAAAAGGCCTTCGATAGAGTGAGACACGATAAGATGATTGAGATTATCCAGCAAGTAGGTATTGATGACAAATACCTACGCATCATCAAAAACCTTTACTGGCATCAACGAGCTAATGTCAGGGTGGCCCAGAACGTCTCTGGGCCACCCTGACATACGCGGATGATACGGTGCTGCTTGCCAGTAGCCAAGAAGATCTACAGATTCTAATCGACAGTGTAACCGTCGTCTGTGAGGAATATGGACTAAAGCTTGACACCACAAAGACTAAATACATGATAGTCAGCATAGTACCTGTGCATCAAACAGTTATTACAGCATATGGAATTCCACTTGAAAAGGTCAACAATATCACCTATCTCGGATGCAATATAAACGACAACTGAGATATGAGCAAAGAGGTCAGAATCCGTATAGAGAGGGCCAGAAATGCGTTCTTCAAAATAAAAAAGGTACTTTGTGGTCAGAGTATTAGCAACAAACTGAAGATTAGACTGGTAAAGTGCTACATATTCCCAATACTGCTGTATGGATTCGAAGGTTGGACATTGACAGACATACTGCTAAAGAAGCTCGAAGCCTTCGAAATGTGGGTGTACCGGAGAATACTCCGCATTAGCTGGGTCGACAGGGTCCGAAATGAGGACGTTTTGCTGCGCATGGGCAAGGATACGGAAATAATGAAGACAATTAAGATACGTAAACTGGAATATTTTGCGCATGTGATGCGACATCCAGAAAGATACGGAATTCTTCACCTTATAATGCAAGGCAAAATCGTAGGAAGAAGAGGGCCAGGCCGAAGAAGAACATCCTGGCTAAAGAACCTCCGAGATTGGTTCCAGAAGTCCACCACATCCCTATTTCGTGCGGCAGCCAATAAAGTTATGATAGCCAGAATGGTAGCCAACGTTCGGTAACGGACACGGTACTCAACGAAGAAGAAGATATATATATATATATATATATTGGGGAGGAAGACCTAGGTCGTTAGCTCTTTGAAACATAGTTTCAATAGAGTTTATTACTACTATATATATATATATATATATATATATATATATATATATATATATATATATATATATATATATATATATATATATATATATATATAACAACCTCTTGGGTTATTAGAAACTACATTACTGGTTACAATTGATTTAATAAACTTATGTCACGTAGATACAATAAATATGCTACTACATGTTTATATTTTGTATTTGCACACACAGTACCTATACTTGTATACTTGTGAAATGTATTTTTATATATATATATATATATATATATATATATATATATATATATATATATATATATATATATATAGGTATATACTTGGATATGTTACAATTGTCTGTTCCAGAAAGAGTGTTTTTTTTTACTGTGATTTTGGTTTTGACCTCGGTTTTGACATACTCAACCGATCACTACTGAAAAATGGTATCACTTCCCCTTAATGGAATCTAGAGACATTTTTCTCAGAAAATGAAATGGAGATATGATTTATTAATTTTCTTTATGCTTATATCCTGAGATGATTTTGTGCTCTCCTTTTATTAAATTATACGGATTATTGATAACATTCATCGAATAATAATTTGAATAACGAATATTCAATGAAAGAATGAAAATTACTATGATATTGAATCATTATAGTATTTATCATATAAAAAAGACAAAATAGAAAAATAAATTGTATAATCATCTCATCGGGTATGGAAGTTTATATTATATATATATATATATATATATATATATATATATATATATATATATATATATATATATATATATATATTCAAAAAATTATTTTTAACTTTGTCACTTCGTTACCAATTTTGTAAAAATTTATTCATTGTCTACAACTAAATCGCCTGTTGGTCAAAAACGAACGTAACTAGTTATGTACCAATATCTATATATTCATATGTAGGGTACGCCTGTTCTATATTTTCACTTATTTTGCTTTTACTTGCAATAGCAAGTAATTAATGATTGAAAAAAATTTCATTGAGTATCAAAACTTTAGTCACGATTTTATTGACGATATAGATATATATATATATATATATATATATATATATATATATATATATATATATATATATATATATATGTTTTCATAAATATATAATATTTATTTAATCAACTTTGTTCACTACTTCTAGATCATACAGTAAATTGACATGTGATTTTTCAAAATTATTTTCATCAATATTATTATATCTAATGAATTTACATATATAATACTCATAATTTTTATTTTTAAGAACCAGATATCTGATATCAGATTAAAAAGATCAGTTATTGACATAATTACAATGAAATGATGCATTCTCCTAAAAAATTTAAGAAATATGATAGAATTGAGTTAGGAAACAATTCCAATAGCGAAAGTTTTTGGAAACCATATTGCAACCCATTTTTACCCCAATTCCTAACGATCCACTAAAACTTTTCCTTATGTTCTTTCAATTCCCCTGATAGAACATTTCTAAAGTTTAATAGAGTTGCATGGTACATTTAACTTAGTAACGATGTTGATATCCTACCCCTTGACAACATACCTTGATGAGAAAAAATAGTGGTAACATTTACATCGACAGGATTAATTTGTTAATTATATGTTCAGTTCACTGATGCTAAGATATCTCAATCCTTCATAAATAAAATGAAAATCAATCGGAACTTACAATATTTACTCTTCTCGGCTGTAACGCTCGTAGCAAGTTGTAGAATAAGAACATAAGTCAAAAATATGAACCCCAACGGGGGGCCAGGTCCCCCGTAACCGAAATTCATATTCACGTGTTTTTCACCATCACTACCACTATTTGATCATATTCCGATTTCTACAGTTCATTTTCTCAGTCTCCAGTGGTTAATTTTCACATTATTTCAGAATCAGAAGCATCGCACATTAAAATGTGATTCATATTGACGAATTTCTCAGTGATAAGCAGAGCGATATGTTTCAAATCATCACTCAGATTTGAGATATTTTGATATGTGTGGGAGGTGATAACTGAACCTCGTTATGTGTAGTGGACGCCACGAATCTCGAATTTGTGATTTTGGTAGGGTTGCGCGAGCATTTCACCCTTCGAATCGATGACGAAGTTGGCGGCTGAGCAGGAAACTCAATCGTGCACATTTTCTGAGGTACCGCTAACCAAAAAGAGACAGAAAACGTTTAACTTCCTACCTGTTAAAATAACATGATAAAACTCTTCATAAAATACTTCTTGGTCTATAATATATTAAAAAATTCTCTATTGATTGCACCAGGAAGCTTTGGACTTCATATTGCTTCTCCTGGTCTATTCAGGAAATTTGAGAGAGATTTAAGGAATCAAATACAATAACCAGACAAATAAAAAATACTAAGTTACGTATCTGAAATGTGATTACACCATTATGTTTTCAGTTTGCTATGAAATATGTCAGAGGTATTTGGGTGTTTCAATATTAATTTAGTATATAATTCATTTCTGACACAACTTATTGGTAAAACGTAATCGATCAATTAAGAAAAAAAGAGTTTATTCATGTTTTTTCAGTCTTCAATTGACTATAGCTATATCATTTGATCGGGAGATTCCCGCCCGAAATCGTTCTATTCTTCCCAATTCCCGATTTCAATTCTACTCAAATTCAAATTAACGCCCGATTTTTGTGAAAAACTTAAATTTTTGTTTTGAAAATTATTTTATTTTCTCAATCAAGTTATGTTACATATATTAAATTATGCATAATACATGTAGTTGACTTAGTTTCATTCAGTTTTTGAATCAACGCATGCGCACATTAATCTTCGGATAAAGGACAGCAGTTGTTTACTTAAATAAATTATTAAACGTTTGTTCACAAAGAAAATTACAAAATACGCTGTAAACAATCCAAATGTTCAATTTATAATAGTTTATTGAAAATTTTGGCACTAATTAAAATAATTTTATAAAATATATTTAAATTTTGAGTGTTAATTTTATTGTTCTTTATTTATTTATAACTATAAATTGTTCACTTGAATACATACATCTCCCGACTTCCTTATATTTTGAGGTATATATATATATATATATATATATATATATATATATATATATATATATATATATATATATACATAACTATTTATAATTTTATTCAAAATTATAAAAATAATATCGTTTATTTAGCATAAGCTATTATAAAATCTTGCATATGCTGAGGAGCTTAACATTGAGGCATATCATTTTAGATTAACTAATCATTGCTGATCAAAATACATCAAGACTAGTTGTACTTTCACAATACTAGCCAATTTATTGAATTCCTCATAAACAATACTATTTTTAAATTTAGAAATCCTACAAACCTGCATGTAGAAGCTAACAGCACGTCGCTGAGATAACATTTTTTATCACATAACATGAAAGCGGGCAAATAATAATAAATTTTGAATATAAATATATCAGTATCAAAGACTATTCTCTGTTTAACAAACTTGAGCTCTAGAGAGATTAACATAGTTTGATTGGAGTATAGCATCAAATTTGCTTGCATGGACGTATTATTCAAATTTTGTAACTGTTGAATTGTCTTATATATCTATATCTAGTTTTGATAAATTTTTTCTTCACCGTATGTTAGTAAAAGTAGTTTGAATGGAAATAAATCAATACGCATATTACTATCACTTCAAGAAATAATATTCAATTTTTTAATCGATCAAGTAAAGGAAACTCTACTTTGATCTTTTCTATGATTTATTTGCATATAAAACAGAATAATTTGCATCTAATGAGTAAATGAAATTTTCACAAATATTTCATTTTTTCTATTTCTTCCAGTTCAGAATGTAGGAAGTAATGAAATAATACTTCTATTCTGTATCAAGCTAATAGACTTGTCGCTATCCTAGGAGCACTCAATTCGGAGACACGTTTTTGGCCAAGGGCCAAGCAACGACATCTTTGAGAGAAAATCGTCGTAAAATATTTTCCATAAGGTTTCCTAGGTGCATCTCATCTTTACCGGCTAAGACAACAAGTGTATTGGAGCTGAAGTCTGAAGTAATCGATAATTCGTCCCAATGTATTCGTTTTAGTATGAATAGTTTTTCCAAGAGACAAACGTGAATTTTCCTCCAAATTATGAAAAAGTGCTGCAATTCAAAAAAGAGTCATCTGCCAAAAATTATTCCAAATAGATTCACGTAAATTGGATAGACAAAAAATTTACAAGGTCAGACAAAAATTTGTTTTTTAATTTAACTAGGTTTTTATAGAATTCGCTTTGAAATTCAGTAGTACTACGAAACTGTAGTTGCACATTTTAAATAGAAATAGTGATAAAAAACAAAGTATATGGATTATCGTTCATAGTTAAAATATATAATCAAGTGACGGACAAATCGATCCAATATATTCTTTTGTACACCAGCCATTACAAGTGACGTTTTTCTTGAGTTTTAAAAGTGTGCGTTTATAAGGTATAGTGTTAAAAATATTTTTAACACTCGCGTTAAAAATCTTTTTAACACGTAGTGTTGAAAGAAAAATCCTTATAAACGAACATTTTTAAAGACAGTTTCACTGAAGTTTCCTTCTATTTTCTTCAATCTACACCGTGCGAGAAAATTAGTATATGCAATTTCGTACTGCTGGCGCGACTTTTTTGGCAGCATTTCTAGTGTGGCTCTTTTTGCAGCCTCTTCAATGTCTATTGGTAACAAATCATCACTTTTATTTGGATAAGTATTTTTATCGACTGACATTTTTTTAACTGTTTTTTAACTTACTAATTACGATGGTTACCATAACCCATAACATACGCGACGCTTGTTAAAAATTAGAAATAATTAGTTGTCAAGAGATGTCAAAAGTATGCGATTTCGACTTTTATTTTGTTACCAAAATAGGAAAGGTGTACAAAAAATAGTGTATGATATTTGTATTAAAAGTGACTTTATTTTGTTCTTAGAGTTGCTCCACTCGCTGCGCTCATTTCGTGAACTTCTCCATTCAAAATAAAGTATCACTTTTAACACTAATATCATTAGCTATTATATTAGCGCAGTAAGTAAAGGCATTTCTTATATCATGAATTTTAACTCATCTGATTTTGATTATTCTCAGCAATATTGATTTCACGAGTGTGGTAAATTTCTGATTTCAATTAATTTGACTTGATACACGGTTACCTATATAGGTAGGGTTGCCATCACCTAAATTGTCGATACCGGACAAAAATTTTAAAAACCCCGGACATTTCTGTGAAATTTTGTTTTTCCCCGTACACCCTATAAAGAAATTTTTCTTTGAATAAAATAAAACATCGTGTATATTTAAATTTTTTAATTTATTTAAACTTTAAACCGCTTGTTTGCCATATAACGACAAAAAACAAATAAAATTCTATTATATACAGTTTACAGTTTTCTCTTTTTTTTGGTATCATCAAATAAGAAACAACTCATGACGATAATGTTCGGTAGATCAAAAATCAAATAGACTAGATTCTACATTGTAATTATAGGATAGGCCATCTAGTTCGGTTAGATAGGTTAGGTACCCAAAAGTCTAAATTATTTATTAACTATAAATCAAACGTAAGTGACAAGTTTTAATTTTAACGAGATCAAGTTTTTTTTACTAATTCAACTTAATTTTTTCAGACTTGCCAATTTTTCCCAAAATGTCTTTATTTTTCATCATGAATTTGTAGAAGTCGGAGCAACTCAAGTCTTTAAAATTATACTTTATTTTTATCAGAGAAGAAAGCGTATGTGTATTTAGCAAGTTTCTCTCCTTCCTCCAATGCTGCGACCCTAGCGAACAATGCTGCGACCCTAGCGAAAAAATTCACTCTACATTAGCATTGTAAGCTGGTATACAAAAATATTACTATGCAATTTTGAGTTTAGATCATAGATGTTTCGAAAAAATTCGGCCACAAGTGGTTTGCAATTATTAGCTCATCATCTCCGTCACTGACACTCAAGCTTCACACACCCGGACACAAAATTTGTCCAGGTTTTACCCGGACATATTTTGAAAGCCCCGTCCGGACGACCCCCGGACGCCCCCTAAACTAGGACAAATCCGGGGAATCCCGGACGGATGGCAACCCTATATATATATAGGTAATCATCTACGCATACAATAAGATAATTCACTCATCATCAAAGTTTCTATAGTTACTTATCTGTTAGAGAGTTACAGTACATGTTCCACATAAAAGGTCTATACTACTGATATATTAATGTTGAGCATATTCAAGTATAGACCTTCAGTGTATATTTAAAAAAATTCTTCATATTTCCAAAATGGAAATATATTTCTATGAAAAATAATAATTGTACTAGTAAAAACATGTACCAATATTTCATACGTGAGCTAGTCAGTAGTCAGTTAGCTTGAGCTTCTAATTGATCAACTAATATTGTCTCTTGTTATAGGTGTATATAAACTTATTTTTGTCTGTTTTGTAAACATTTTTCGCAATATATCAAAACATACAAACTCACAGGTTACTCAGAATTTTTTTCCCTAGGTACTAAAAATTTTATGTAAAACTGAGATACCAAGATTTCAGTATTCATTCTATCCGAAGGAGCCACAGTGTGGTGAAACGCCGCGTCTAGAGTCAAATATAATAACCGTTAAAATCAAATATGTTTTTCTAATAATATTGTTATGGATTTTAACTAAGTAACGACCACATCAATTCAAAATTCAATCGTCTTATCCTTATATACAAAATTTTAAATATAATTTTGATCAATTCATTAATTTGAATATTTATCATATCTCTTTTTATTTTCAAAGGTATATTCGTTGATATGTTTTAAGATTTTTATGCGTTCCATAACTGAGAATCAATACAACCATTTTTACATGAAAAAACTTCACAAAAATCTATTGAATATACTTATTCATCTACAAAAGTTGAGCGAAAAAATCCATTGATCAATTATATTTCTAGCGAAACAAACAAAACTTGCTTAAGTAAAATACTTATCTTAAAGCCACTAACATTGTTAAATGTACTCGACAAATATGTTTCTGGTTATTAATACAATATCGAGAGTTTTTTAACTTTAAATGTATCGTTTTTTAACTGACAATGCATCAATCTATCTATTTATAATACTGCTTTTATGGGTGGGGATATCCTAGGTTCTATTTCACAGCATATTTTAATATACAAAATGGGCGACACGCATGTCGCCCAGTGCCAAGGGTTTGTCGCCCAGGTGACGTTGCCGAAAGAAAAAATTTGGAAAATGAAAAACAATGTAAAACTTGAAGCAGGCAGAGTGGATTATCAATCTAGGAAAAGAATTTTAAGAATGCTCAAAATGGCATGAGTATTGACACCCGAAGCGAATACTACAGCCAATTATAACTGAGTTATTGCTTTGAAGAATATTTTTCCGGAACCCTGAAGTAAAATACTTTCAGCCTTAAATAACTTGAAAAAAGTGGAATTTTTCTGTAAGACTTAAGACTTTTTTTGAAATACAAAAGAAGCCTTTGAAACCAGCTCTTACACAAAAGTCTTTTGAATAATAACTGACTGACTTATAACAAAAATAGTCACTTTTTTTTAAATTTAACAAATACCCTCGTCATTACCACTCTAATTGAAATTAATCATAACCCTCTTTCAATTATCTTTATTTAGGGGTTACTAATATGATCAATGTGATTTAACCAGTTTATGTGTATGTATGTATGGGCTGCACTTGCGGGAACCTGCCAGGGAACTTTTAAATTGTCCCAGTAAAGATGCAGCAATGACCTACCTGGCGATGCCCAGAGGAAAACTACGCAATGTCGTGGGAATTTTAACGGGACACTGCCAACTTCGGAAGCCCTTATTTAATATGGGATTAAGCGACACACCTCTCTGCAGAGGCTGTGAACAGGAAGACGAAACGGTACAACTAAACATGTTCTCTGTGAATGCCCTGCTGTCTTGTCACTCCGAGAACCCATTCTGGGTGAAAGGTGGCCAATTTTAGCCACCTTGAGGGAAATCCCTCTAGGTGCAATCTCTCTCTTTTTCAAACGACTGGGATGGTTGGAGCCTAGGCTGGTGATGTTCCCGGGGAGGATGCACAAAGGGCCCAATGGGGCCTAAGTAATGTGGTCTCGACTGCACTCCCAAAAATACAGAATACAGAACCAGTTTATTTTGGAAACAATTCTATTGATTGAATTGGATTTTCGTAATTTTGGAAAAAAAACATGTTTCTTAAAAGCTATTCCTGATTTATTCATTTAAAATGCGAACATGGGGAATTCAGACAGGTACAAAGATATCCACTAGAATATCCACAAATTACAAAGCATATTACTCTAATATTTAATATGTGATAATAATGATATGAAAAATGTTTCAAATGGTAATTGTGGGGTTTTTCTCTCTAGAAATTTTGATATTTTTTATATCTTTGTATCATGAAAATTGAACGAGATATGTTGGTTCAAAGTTTGCATTCGCGTACTAATTGTGGCTCATCCAATCCCTTTGAACTCGGCCCTTTTCAAAAATGAAGGTTAATAAAACTTTTGAATGAAATTATATTCATGCCCTGCAAATTCCCTACAGAATGTTTTTTTTGTAATATTATAGCTTGAAAAATCAGGGAGTAATCGTCGAAAAACCAAATGCTTTTTTTAATTTTAAGAGCACAAATTTTGGACCTTAGAGATGAAGACAGATAATAGAGTAAAATAGTTTTTACCGCTGGTGATTGGGCTATAAAATTCGGAGATGCCTAATTGAGTCCCAAAATTTATAATCCGTCTTAATGATAGCCGAACTGAGTACCTGAGCTTGCACAGTAGGGGTTCGTAATCTGTTCGTAGAATATTAAAACTAAAATTCATATTATATCATATAATTTTATACAATTTACAAATATTTACAATAATATACCTATACCTAATAACATGCTTAATATTCGTTTATTTAATTATTCTAAATTTTTCTCCTACAAGTTTAAGAAATTCAAATTTTGATATTGAGTTACAATTTTCACTAACATCTTCTATGGCCTTTCGCTTTAAAGAGTTACTTAAAATTTTGCGATTAAGTACCTCTTCGTTTACTGTATGGTTGTGGTTATCCATAATTTCTGTTACTATGTTGTGTCAGCACCTTCAGTTTTTAAAAATGCCTTGCATTTTCCTTTTGTCTGTGCACAACAAATCCAACGTTTGGCATTATTTTTTAACATCTTATGGAAACGATATTTGAAGCCATCCAACACAATCAGTTGTTTCCCTCTTTCACTTAGTACAACTCTCACAGAACTCATTTTGACAAACTAACTAACACCGAATAGGTAGGTACAAATTAAACAAACTATATTAAACATTTTGTAGAAAACCCTTTTTATATATGATATCCATAGATGTCTAACCAATGAAATCCTTCGTTCATAGGTAATAAAAATATTATTTGGTATAGAGATTTAAAAAGTAATTAGGAATTACCGAAATATGCATATCAGGAGGATTAGAAGGATTAGAAAGATTTAAGTGACCCGGGACTCAATTGGACCATCTAAATTTCTTGACCCTTCTTAATTCAGGTAGACGGGACTCAATTTACCTTTGCCCATAAAATTAATACAATCTTTCGAGAAACCGAAACATAAATCGTATACCTATAGGTACGAAGACATTGACAAGAAATTCATTAGTTAAACTGATATGGTTAACCATATGTTAAATATTTTCAACAAATTTTTCGAAACATGAACATTACTGGACACACCGGTTACGAAATATAAATCCACAGAACCTTAAGGAGGATCCACACTTAGTGACATGTTATATAACATTGCTATTTAACATGTTACTTGTTACATGTTATGAATAGCAAGTGGTGTCCACATTATAATTTTAGTAATCATGAATCCTTTTTGCGAGAGAGACGCTCTGCTGGCTGCAGCGGCGTGCGCAATTATTTTTGAAGAAGGTAAAAAAAAAGTCGCGAAAAAAGCGATTTTGGGTTCGTCGTAGCCTACAAGGAAGATCTAGATACAGTGAAACTCAATTATTAGAATATCTGAAAAGGGACGATGGCGCCCTGCCGAATTAAGGATTAGAATACAAGGGAAGTTTTGAAAATTTTTGTAGGAAGTACTTAGCTCTGACATTAATAATTTGAAAGCAAACCATTTGGAATCATACACTTCGTCTAAGCCAGCACCCGATTTGGTTTTTTTTTGTTTCCTCTGATTAGACAACGCATTTTTTTCTCAACTTCTTTTTTTTGCAAATTCATACTTTTTGCAATTTCCATCCATGCATCATGTTTTTTTTGTTTAACTTTAAATAAGGGACTCTATATGGTCTCTATATAATTCAATTAGCGGGCACGTCTTTTCTTCGCTCCACTCCATTAATAATTATTATTGACAATTAAGTAAATAAATAGATCAATATCAGCTCACAACCAAATACTACTATACAGAATCAAAATACGGTACCCAAGAAGATTCCCCTACGCGCGCGTCTCTGAAAACACCAGTAGTTAAAGTACAAATTTAGCAAGTCTGGACGTGTTGTTTTATGTTCCAATAGCAGTGTTGCACAACATCTTCTGATCTTTACTGACTACGTACGGATAACTTCTAGCAAGTTATATAGCAGCGAAATTTGCTAAATATGACAAAAAACTATGTAACATGTTATATAACTTTGCTATATAGCAGTGTTACATAGCAAGTGTGGACCCTCCTTTAGACATGTTGGAGAAAGAACAAATATAATCGTAGCATTTGAAAAATAAAACATTGATATCGCTTAGTTGATGATATCATTGAATATTAACATCAGGATTGAAATAGAACATCTGCTAAACTTTAGTAATAGAGAGAAATTAAAATCAATTATTGATTTAATGAATCTGAATAAATCTTTTTTTTATAAATGATATTTTTCGCATATATTCAACTTTTTATTTTCATTCAACATTTCTAGCTGAATCCTGACAATGAAGCTAATATTTTATCAAATTGAGACAAAGATTCGTGTGAATTACTGTGAATTTTGAATTCTGGAAATAACATATTTCATTTCGTCATTACGACTATAGAATAATATCAACCAAGTGTAATCAGGACACCTTAATTCCATTTTCTGTGCTTCTCGAACAGCGATGATGACATTCAATCAATATCTACAATATATCTATTCTAAAATAATAAAAATATTTCTATTCATTGTTGCATCGAATATACATATTAATCTGATAATCTGTTTTTTAATTGGATCAAAACAAAAAAAAATTTGTATTGTCCGTCTGATAAGAACGTAAAATTTTCTTAACCAGAAGGGGTCTCGAATATCAAATTTTCACAAAATTCACACAAGATATCGAGACCAATTTCTGGTTGGGAAATTGCATCAATTTAATCTATATAATCAATCAATTGAGATTGGTTTTTGAGATAACGTTTACAATTGCGTGACAGGTATCTGAAAATGAGTGCACTCCATATTGTTTTTCAACGATAGATGGAAACACAATGCTTGATTTGAAATTATTCAGAATTAAAAAACGATAATCGAAAATATCAATCACTAAGGGAAATTAGAAAACCAAAAATAAGTTCGTTTTCAAAATGAAGCTTGCGTGCAAATATCAGATATTCTGTTAATTAATGCATTACTTCGTTGAACATTTAATTACTTCATCAAAACCGGCATTTCTGCTACCGGCTTGAAAAATTTCAGGTGTCGGAACTACCCACCCCAAAATTGGGACACCCAAAATTTTGACTAAATTTGCCCTTATTTCAATAGTTCTGTTTTGCCTCAAAAGTAACTCCAGATACCAAAGTACAGCCCAATTTATCAGCAGGAGGCCGCAGAAAATGCCAGAAAGTATCAAAAAAATTTCATATATATATATATATATATATATATATATATATATATATATATATATATATATATATATATATATATATATATATATATATATATATATATATATATATATATATATATATATATATATATATATATATATATATATATATATTTATATATATATATATATATATATATATATATATATACGAGAATATATTGAAAAATTCTTAGCCTACTATAGAACCAAAAAAATTTCAATGTCAAAATATTTTATTACCCAACATATTCTCCTCTTAATTGTATACATTTATTACAGCGAACCTGCAACGTCTCTAGACCTTCCAAAAAAATGTTTCTTCTTGCTCTGCAAACCAGACCTCCACAGCTTTTATTACCTCCTCGTTGGAAGAAAATTTACGACCTTTTAAACTTTGTTTCAGTTGAGGAAAAAGATGATAGTCGGACGGAGCCAAATCTGGTGTTCTAGTAATTCAAACCCTAAATCACGAATTTTTTGCATGGCAACATGAGATTTGTGTGCAGGGGTGTTGTTCTGCAAAAACAAAACACCTTTAGATAGCTTTCCGCGTCTTTTCTCTCTAATTTTTTCCCGTAGAGTGGTCAGTAATGTCGAATAATAATCTCCAGTTATTGTTCTACACTTATCCAAAAAATCAATCATGATTACTCTATGGCAATCCCAAAAAATTGAAGCAAGAACTTTTCCAGCAGATTTTTGGACACGAAACTTCTTAGGTCTTGGAGAACCGGAGTGTCGCCATTCCATCGATTGTTGCTTTGTTTCTGGATCGTAAAAATGTACCCATGTCTCATAGTAACAATTCGGTTTAAGAAGTCTACATCGTTTTCAAATCGAGCACAGATCGAACGCGATGCTACTACCCTTGCACGCTTTTGGTTAACATTCAAACATTTGGGGATCCATTTTGCAGCAATTTTTCTCATGTCCAAATTGACGTGAACTATATGATCAACGCGTTCGTATGAAATATCCAGTGCTTCAGATATCCGTTTTAGCCCAATTCGACGGTCTGTTAAAATCATGTCATGAACTGCATCGATATTTTCGGGGACTGACACAGAAACTGGCCTTCCCGATCGCTCATCATCTTCAATGGAAAATTTACCTCTTTTGAAGCTAGCAGTCCAATTTTTCACGGTCGCATACGAAGGACATTGATCACCAAGGGTATTAAGCATATCTTCGTGAATCTGCTTACCTCTTAACCCTTTTAAATACAGGTAGTTGATGATGGATCGATACTCCAATTTTTCGATTTTAACAATTTCGGTGGACATATTTTTTCTTTTAATTTATTGCGTAACTCTGGTTTACTTTTTTGACGTCAAACTTTACACTGACACTTCTAATAAGTTATTGTTCGTTGCTATGGTAACGCAATATATATATATATATATATATATATATATGTATATATATATAGATATATATATATATATAAATATGTGTATATATATATAGATATATATATATATATATATATATATATATATATATATATATATATATATATATATATATATATATATATACATATATATATATATATATATATATATATATATATATATATATATATATATATATATATATATATATATATATATATTTTATATCGGACATCTCCATAACCTCGAAAATCATGTCGAACTTAAAAACCACTCCAGCATCTCATATTTCCATAAAATGCAATAATCTATTATATTTTCGGGAAAAATACGACCGAAGACGAAGATTTATCACATATAAAAAGATATAAAGGATAAATTTAAATCAATTATTGCTTACTTCCAGTACTCAATCAATGTCAAGAATAGGGTGAGCAATCCACATCAAACCAATTCGTCAAGAGAAAACAAGGGATTGTAGCGAAAAATAATAATTTTAAGAAATTCTCAATGCAAAAAGATTGAAGCTTTTACCAACTGAAAAGTTATTTTATCTGCTGTAAAGTATAGCTGAGGTCGCTATTATTTTTTTTTGCATGAAAATCACAAAAAAAACAATCCGTCCATGTGAGCAGATAACCGCTTCATATGTTTCAAAATTTATGGATTCCTTCAGAATAGCATCTTCATTCCCTTTATATGAAATTTAGTTGAATAAAAAGTTAAAATGTTTTCTATGAAACCAATTTAATTCATAAATGATATGAATTAGAATATTCATCCATTCTTCGTTTCGAGTAACAATAGGAAAATTGATAAGCCAGTTAAATGAAATGCTGGTTATTGTTCATTATATTTTATCTCCAGTCAATTTCAATATTTTTTTTCTGAAACATTTTATTAAAATCGGATAAAAAATTAAATCATTAACAAATGAAGCTTTTAGAAAACGCAGTTTTGCGAATTTAAGGAGATCAGCAATTTTCTCTATAATGAAAACGAATTTATTTGCTATTATATTTTGTCCTTTAATTTGAAAATAGGTAAATGGAAATTCTACTTTTATTCATTTTGATTACTATTAACAATTATGAATACAATTTAGGTAAATAACATCTATAGTGAAGATAGTTCAAATCTGAAATCAACGATGATATTCAGTTGATAATTGAGTACCTGGCCGACCAAAATTCTCTAAACCTAACCAAAATAAAATGGATAATTATTTATAGCACCAACCGACCTTCGCTCGGTATAACCAATGTGATATAGCGCCATCTCACAAAATTTTAAGGAACCAGTCGATTATCATCCATCGGCAACAATATATTTCCACAAAACTTTACGAAATGGTGTTATAATGAAATTGTCATTTTTGGTGAAAAATTGCTTCTTACAAAAAATACAACTATATAGGTGAAGTTAAAAAATCAGACTTTATCTAAAGAAAAAGTTTCATCAGAATCGTTAGAGCCATTTCCGAGATACGCAAATATATATATATATATATATATATATATATATATATATATATATATATATATAGGAACAATAAAAGTTTAGCTCTGACAGGTTAATTTAATTAATTATTACAAACGAATAAATGTATAAAATTGTACGTTTCGGTGGTACATCCACCTTCTTCAGCACTCGATATATAAATCACAAACAACCTGTAAAACGTATTATCATCAGTAATGCCGATATATCAGACGATAGGGTACACAACCTTGAATGTAACATAAATACATATAAAATCAATTAATACAATAATCTTGTCACGTACATCCACAATCAAATTAAACTTAATCAACTAACATTAACATATTAAAAACAAACCCTGTGTCATATAGTGTGTCATGTTACATATATCGGCATTACTGATGATAATACGTTTTACAGGTTGTTTGTGATTTATATATCGAGTGCTGAAGAAGGTGGATGTACCACCGAAACGTACAATTTTATACATTTATTCGTTTGTAATAATTAATTAAATTAACCTGTCAGAGCTAAACTTTTATTGTTCCCATATAACGTAAACAGGTAACAAATTCATATACATGTATATATATATATATATATATATATATATATATATATATATATATATATATATATATATATGTCTTATATATACAGGGCCGTAGCCAGCACTGCTTTCGAGAGGGGGCGAAACAAATTCTAGAGGGGGCTTGTTTTTTACGTAGTA
>JARQZK010003641.1:170000-260000 GCA_030704885.1 Cynegetis impunctata
TTAACTATTGCATAACTAATTGAAAAATCGCTATTATCGCCGGACTATTGCGATTTAGTAACTGCCTGAATTTTTTCATTCCTTAATTTTCATATTTAATATGGTCAAATAATGTTTATTGCTGAAGTGTCCTTAATGAGCGTGACTTGCCCAAACCAAAACCCGTTTTCGGTCGTATTTTTACCTCTCTGAGAAAATTATGAACATTGATCCTACATTTCCGAAAGTTTAAACTTTCTTTTAGGAAATTTCCTCTTCTTTTCGAATCTTTCTTCAGATTTCAAAAATCTCAATTAATTTTTGACATCATATTGGCAAAAAAGCAAACCCCTTTTTTTCAGTTTATCGTTTATAACTTCACAATTTTCGCCAGCGAATTTTTATTTATCTCAAAAAACATCTACATGCTATTCCAAATCGAGTGACACCTAGCTCATATTTTTCCGAGACTGCTAAAAAACAGTTGAACAAAAAAGCACTTGTTGACTAGACTAAATAACATTAAAAAGATTTTCGGTGTTTTTCAAGCATGATTTATACGAAATTGACGAAGCAACTGATAACATCATCAAAATTGACGAGCTTTATCAAAAATGTGTTACTGCCACACCTGCTGTTCTCGTTAGTTGACAGTGTGAAAGAAATATTTAATTCTTAGAGGCGATGTTAAGCTTAAAAATGCAATAAGAGAGCTGGATGATTGCCTAGACATTTTTTTTGCGAATATCATGTTGCTCAGAATATTAGCTATGGCGCCGGTATCGACATTTGAAGCGAATAAAAACGATTCAAAGGAGCACGATAACAAAAATGGACTTGTATTACCCTTTTGAATATATAAAATTAGAGGCCTCGGTAGCCCAGCAATAGGGTGTATTGTACTACCCACATGAAAGATCATTTTTATCAACAAAAATAGAACTTTAGAAGAAAAACTTATGAAATTTTGCACTGTCATATCCCCCCCCATCGCAAAAAGCTACCTACGCCACTATATATATATATATATATATATATATATATATATATGAAGTGGTAAAATCCCTATGTGAGTTCATAATCAATTCTGAAATTTTACTAATGTCCGCATGTGAATGTCATTGTTATTTGTATTTTGTATATGCTTATATTTGTTTTATATTTAAACGACCCATTATTGTATCCATCCAAAACTTCCATTTTATATTGTGCTTATTTTAATTTTTGACACACAAAGTTTGACATATCTTGAATTTGACCCCTGTGGTCCACTCCATCTGTGCCTGAGGATGCGAAGGAAATTTCGCGAAACCGGTAGCTATTAACAAAATAAACATTCAAAAACCTTTGGAGTTGTGAGAGTTGTGTTTTTTCATTCCTTACTTATTATATATATATATATATATATATATATATATATATATATATATATATATATATATATATATATATATATAAATTCCTCGTTTAAATATATAAGAAAGTCCATAAAGTCTCTAATATCTACTTTCAGATCAATTCTCAGTAATTAAAATATTTGAAACGTTTGGCAGGATTCGATATATTTCACTTTCTAAAATAAATCTAAAAATAGAAATTTTATAAGATAGGTATACAGTAATATCGAGATATTATTTTATCAAGCCGAACAAAAATAACTACAATTTTTTTCTAAGGAATTCTGTCACTAAGTTCCTATCGACCTCTGCAATTCAAATATTGATAATTGAAAAATAAATAAACAAATCAAGATAAAACATCAGTGTAAATTCAAAGCAATCGAAAGTATCTATAATTTATAAATCATACAGTATTGAATACAATACTGTTTGTATTCAAATTATATTCTTGAAATACATCTAAATGTAACATCTGCAAAAATATGAAGGTTGAGATAAAATTTCATGAATATTGTGTACCTCCTGTTTTAGGAAGTTTAGGGTTAATTTCTTCTACCTGCTTGACCAAAATTATTGTTGGTTTGTTATTTGGAATATTCAGTATATAAATACCTGGAACTGTTATGTAGTAATAGAAAAGAGATAGAGTGGGGACTTTTCTCCAGTGAGGAATTTTACAGTCGGTTATTCAGCGCAGAGTTGTGTTGTGAATAAGTAATTCATATCTTTTAAGGTAATTATAAAAATAGTGTTGTATGAATAATTGGATTTATCATAATATTAATATCGAAGTCCTCAGAAATTATTTTGTAGTTACTGGACTTGCTAACTGTTGACTACAAGGAAAAATACTCATGAATTTGTCAGAATTAGGTTAGATAAAAAGATTACAATATTCTTCTTCTGGTTGTGCCATCTCCGTCAGAGGAGGTTGGATATCACATAGAGCTGTGGCAAACCGTATGTATTCGTTACTAAGTAACGAATACTTCATTAGACTCGAAGTAACGATTCGTTACTTTCGAACTAGCATCGTTACTCGTTACTTTCGCATTTTTCCTTTGCGCATGTATTTGTACTACTGTTCTGTTTATGAATATCATATAAAAAAATTAAAATTTATCTTTGGGTAATAATTATTAAGGTAGATAACCGTGACGTCAGATGTTTAATTTTTATTAGATGTTCGAGTGAAAAGATGACCACCACAAGTCACACGAACTTAACTTTACTTTTTTACCTACATATTACATCAGTTAAACACTCACATATTTGATAATAAAAATTTTTTCAATAAGTATAAAGAAAAACATGAAAAAAAAAAGGCATACCTCTAAAAAAAATTTTAAAATTCAAATCACAAAAAAATTATTATATTCACTTACCTTAATACCAATTTGCCAGTGTTTGTCGGTATTTTGTCCTCCAATAAACCATCTACCGAGAACAGGATTCTGATTCTGTATTGAAATTATTCAATTACTTGGCTTGTAATCGATCCCTCAAAGATTAACAAATAACTAAATGAACATCAATTTTACCCTAATAAAATTAATCTGCAGAAAACAATTTATGTGAAATTATTTTATTTCAAAATGTTATATAAAATAAGCCTTAAATCTTAGAAGCAATTGAATGAAGAGTTAATATAAAGGGGAGATGAACAATTTGAAAATAATGAGTTTTGAGTCTTGAAATTATTACAAAATAATATCCTTTTTTGATCACTCTGTTGAATAATTTGAAAAAAACCTAAAAAATTCAAAAGCCGTCATTTCAGTAATAATATCACAGCATAGCGATATTTGGAGTTTCTCAAAATATGTCCCAAATACGCTGTTTTTCGTACTTTCACAAGTTTAAATAGTTCACGCTCTATTCCCAGTCTGCGTAGAACTTCTTCGTTTGTTGTATGCGTTGTCCATTGTATTTTTAGCATTCTACGATATGTCCATATTTCGAAAGCTTCTAGCATATTGATAATTTGTGCTTTGAGTATCCATGTTTCTACTCCATATAAGAGAGTAGACCAATATATATATATATATATATATATATATATATATATATATATATATATATATATATATATATATATATATATATATATATATATATATATATATATATATATATATATATATATATATATATATATATATATATATATATATATATATATATATATATATATAACATAATACATTACAGTAGTATTCAAAAACTACTATGAATGAATAAGACATAATTATAGATAAAATTTGAGTGTAATTATAATACATAGGTAATACAGTTCAAAAAGTTTAATTGAAAAGAAATGCATACTACTCAATACATGAACTACATCACTAATGATTATAAAACATTAAAATCTTTACTTTCGGGCTTTCTTTTCTGCAAAACTATTCATTATGTCATTGAACGAAATCGAGGAATTCCTATGATGTTCAATTGAAATGTTGCTCAAGTTCGTAAGACGTTGCTGTTTCATAGCATTTCTGAAGCTCCTTTCTCCAATTGCTACAGACACTGGAAGTGTCACGAAGGTTTATAAAGCAATATATATATATATATATATATATATATATATATATATATATATATATATATATATATATATATATATATATATATATATATATATATATATATATATATTTGCTGTTTAAGTGTTTCTTACTATATTTAGGTAGATGTGATCACATCATGTGGCTATGAACAAATCTAGCTTCTTGAGAATTTGCACTAAAAGTTTATAATTTAATTGTTTCTGGAACAATATTGAGTCATTGAACTTGACATTAAAATTTATATTGTTTGTTATGAAGCAATTACTAATTTTGTTGAATAAATTATTTTTTTGGCGCTCTATCATTTGGCGCCCCCCAAAACCTGCTCCATAATAATGACGATGTTTAGGAAAGTATGTCGACTTGAACATTCGAAATATGGATCGTCTTATTTCCTTTTGCACTTCTCAGGATATTCAATTTCAAAGACTTTCGACAGATATGAAGAATTTGCAATTCCGAAATGTCGGAGCATTTGTCATTTGTATTTATGCAAATGGGTGGCCATAGTGGAGTCTATTTTTTATTAATATAATATGAGGAAAATAAATTTTATCAGGCCCGAGTTTTATAGGTTAATTTTTTCCGAGTGTAATTCTTTTTATATAGATCAAACGGTTTCTTCAATACCAGATATGAAGAAAACTATAAATCTTATATTAATCAAAAACAGACTTAAGTATAACAAAACCAACTGCATAAATAGAAATCACCAATTGATCGACAATTCAAAAATGCAAAATCTTCATATATAACAGAATTCTTTGAAATTAAATCAAAAACATGTCTGATAACAGTAAAATATCCATGTTATGATGTAGTTAGTTGTCATAATAAACAAAAGTTATCTTTGCTCTGATTTAGATTGAATGAGTATTACGTATCACTTATTTTTATTTTCTCTCTTCTTTTATATGTAATGAAATGAAATAACTAAATGCAGAACGGCCTAGAAATCTTATATAGTGATCATTCAGTAAAAGATGTTCATAACTTTTAAACTGCTTCTTTTGAATTATGTTGATGCGTCTACAAATCTACTCTAGCATTGTTATAGTTTTCACAGTGAACATTAATTATTTATTTTAAAACAAAGTCTTGTCACTATCTTCATAAGCAGGTATGTGGGTATATTCTCATTAACCTTATATATAGACACATCATGAGACCAAAAAAGTGCCTTTCCTGTCTTTTAACATTTTTATAAACATTATTAACCATTTCATAGATAGTTCTTCAAAAAAGTGTTGAAATATGGTATTCATGAATATATTAAATTATTCAATACCCTAATTCATGAAGAAGCATTTAGTCCACGTAATTTCATAAATCATTGTTTACTCAGATTTATCTCTTTAAATATTATTATATTATATATTACTTCCACTTAAACTGGAAATTTATACACTAGCAATTTCAAAATTCTTATGTGTATTATTTCCTCATACTGACAGAAAAATGAAATTTTTTTTTTCTACGATAAAAATTCTATTCTAATTCTTTTGTTATTGACTATTATTTTAGAACACATACTTTCACTGTCGTTCCCGTTTATAAAAATCAGAAAATCACCAGACTATTCACATATATTTATAAATTCATATATATATATATATATATATATATATATATATATATATATATATATATATATATATATATATATATATATATATATATATATATATATATATATATATATATATATATATATATATATATTTATATATATATATATATTTATATATATATATATATATATATATATATATATATATATATATATATATATATATATATATATATATATATATATATATACTTGAATTTCATACTACTTTCGACCAAACTACTTTATTAGATATTATTCTAGTTATCAGGAATGTGCCAGATTAATGGAACTAAATTATCTTCTCATTCTCAATATTTGGTCAAAATTCTTATTGACGAAATATTCTCAATATTTTCTCAAAAATCTTATTGGCGAAATATTGAGAACTTGAAGATAAATGAGTTTCAATAATCTATCTGACCGACCACATTCCCTATAACTAAAATCAAGAAATTACTATATATATATATATATATATATATATATATATATATATATATATATATATATATATATATATATATATATATATATGTATATATATATTCATATAAACTTATACGACTATATATTGATACATATAACATATAAGGGATGTCCCAACAATAGAAATGAGCAATTTAAAAAGTTAGAGATTGTCGTCCCTGCAATTGCTCAGTTTTCATCTTATACACTATAATCACTAAAAATTGATCACTTAACTGTTGAGCAACGAGATGTCATATATTTAGAGGCACTCCTTAAATTAAATAAATATTTGGTCGACAAAATGTTTCCGATTAATTAATATTTTGACAGATAATTAAAAAAACTGAATACAGCACTAAAGCGACGTCATAACCGAAAAAAATATTGTCTCAATAAGTGGAAGTATTGCCCGAAGTCATCGAACCTTGATTCGCTGTGTTTTACAACAACTGTACATATTGAAGAGCACTATACAGCGAATTCTGACTTAAGATATTCATCTTAAACTGCGACATGACGCCGTGTGAGTTTTTCCTGTGGTTTCACGTGAATCTGTCATCTGTTTACGCGAAGAAAGGAAAACCGTTCTTATGTTGAAATACGGATCGCGTCATTACGGAAATCAAGCCACAACTGTGCGAAAGTATCATTTCAAAATTTTTAAGAGTCGTATTGTATACTGATCATTGTAAAACAAGAAGTAACAAAGGTGTTTGATTCAATTATTAAACTACATTTTTATTGGGACACCCTTCATAATCTTCATAAGTGGCAGAATTTCTATTTCAGATAATTTGTTGTAATATTTTCATAAATTATTCGTGAACTAATAATTAGATCTTAATATCTTCAAATGACCATATTTTCAGGTTGTTAACATTCTGAAATTTCATGACCCAGTAATCGTATACTTTATTTCACCTAACTTCAATTCCTTTTTTTCAGCAACCACATGAGAAACCTTCTAATAGTCATGTAAATAATATTCACTCTGAAGACCTTAATCTTCCTAAATGTATTAGGTGAGGATAATCGAGAACCCACTTCATTCCCAAAGTCTATTTGCGAGGTAACAATGAGAATATACACTGCAGATGGTAGCTATACAGAAAATGTTCGAGATACTGATTTTGGTTGGTATCTCGATGATTTGGATCTTGACTCACAAGAAGAGAACAGAGAAAAAGAAAAAAAAATAAAATTTGAAACAGATAATATAAAAGAGTTCGAAATATCTCATACTTTTCCAGATGTTGAAACCGTTGATGATAGACCAATAATCGTGATACACCCAAATGTAGAAGTGTATGGTGTGGAAAATGCAATAGAATGTCAAGAAATTCCGCAAATTGCAATGAGGGATCGTTTTTTGAAAGGCATGGAAACCATAGACTCCCAATCGCCGACTAAAGAAGAAATAGCCAATCTAATAGAGCCCTATTCAATACAGAGTGGGACGTTACTTTCAGTAGTATCGAATGCGAAACTTTTAACATACAAAAGTAAATATTTGCAACTCTTTATAGCCGCTAGAGCTAGTGCTTACCGATATTTGATAAAAGATAAAGAGGAGATAAAGAAACTCGTTGACGATTTTAATTTAAGTCGTCCAAAGATTGATAGCCCAGTATCTTTATTATTAGAGCTTATTTTTACAGATAAGTCAGCGCCTATCGATTATTTTCTATTTAATACAAAAGCAAATGAGTCAGGTGCACTTCTGAGGAGTCTTTTAAGGCAACAAAGTCAAGAAAATTTCGGAAAAGCGAAATGCGAAACGGACAGTGGTGTAGATGAAAGTATTTCTAGTAATAATAGCGAATTGAGGAATGAAGTTTTAGAAATGCATCAAAGTTATGAGGTAAGTGGATATGAGTATTACAGAAATAATATCATTAATTGATCATTTAAAATATATAAATAACAGCACGTTTAATATTTTTGAATTTATTACATCAAAGTATTTGAGGAGCTGATTTCATTATCCGTTTTATAAAATAATATGCCTTCAAAGTCTTCCTGGTATACTAGAATTGAATGGATAAAGATTAATGCAGGGATTCCCAAACTTTTTCGAGTCCGGCCTCCCTTTTCTAATTAATATGATTCCAGGGCGTCCCCCTGATATAGGTAAGAAGTATTCAGGGCCGGATTAACCCTGTCTGGGCCCCTAGGCAAAAACCCAGACCGGTCCCCAGGTCTTTTCAGGTTGATAAAGGGATGTAAGTAACTTCCAGATGATCGACTCCAGGTATCCTGTTACTTCAAAGTCTCATGTGATATTGCAACAACATGGTTACTTTGACTTGATGCTTCAGCATCACCTTACCGGACTCGTTAGCTTTATTGAAATGTTCTTAATAAATAGGTTATAGATAAGTGATGAATGATGATCCAGGTTGCATGATGGGTTAGGAAAGAGAAATGAGATGGGACGCGGTCATTTTCAATTTAATCTTGTTAAACGCAATAAAATACAATAAACGAAAAAAAACAGTTTGGTGAAGTAGAAATTGGAAAAAGTCAACTTCCAAGATATTTATTGGTTTTGTACAGTACAGTAAGATTAAATATTATCGTTTAAAACATCTTGGAAATTGACCCTTTCTGATACATCATTTTCAATGGCCATTATCGACAATGAATTCAAATTAACGGACATTGTTGAACGAAGACACTTCATTAGTTCTGCTACTCGATACTAGATGGTTCTGTATGTATAAAGCATTTAATCAATTGATAACATACGTCGAATGAAAACAATAATATTATTGAGGAATTTCATACAAATTTTCAAATAAAATTTTCATTCGATGAATTTTTTTTTTCTTGGTGCGTGTACGGGCCCTCAGTGGATGCGGGGCCCCTAGGCAGTTGCCTACTCTGCCTAATAGTTAATCCGGCCCTGGAAGTTAACGAATAATCGTTAGAGATACGGAAGAAACTAAAACTTGTATATTATTTAATATTTTTATTTTTACTTTAATAATATGAAACTAATTGATAATTACTGTGATGCATAAGCCTTTAAAACGGTGCGTATTTTCTCAGAACATGTAATGAAACTGATGGATAGGCCACCCTCATTTGCCTTCTCGCGTTGATTTTCACTACGTACTTGCTTTTCATCACAGCCACCGGCGTAAATCCAGTTTTTCACAAATACGTGGTCGAAAATTTATTAAAAATTCACTGCGTTTTATCACTTCAACTGTATTCATCTTTCACTAAAATCGATATTTCTGTCGAACCCATGCAGTCAAATTTGGCTTTCAAACTTTTGTTTGAATGAGAATCTCTTCTTCAGCAGAAGTAAATTCCGATGGAGCACTAGTGTTGTATGGATCTTGTACCCGTGCAAATTTATCGAAATGTTCAATTTTATAGTATTTCTTACCGAGTAATGAGTTGTGATATATGCCTTTGAAATATGGTTTTCATATCTTGAGAAAGATTAAGTGCATTTGACTCAAATATTGAAAAAGAAACTTTGATATTATCTTTTCCATAACTTAAGCTTATCATGAAAGCTGATATTTCGTCCGTTGATTTCAAAGGATGACTGTTCTCTCCTTGCAGAGAAAGATTAAGGAAATTCAGCTTTAGCTTATATGCCTTCCGAAAGATCTTCCTGAATATTCCAGATCTATCGCGAAAGGCACATCGACATATTTAGCCCTTTCATTCCATACGATGATCCAGAAGGCTTGACAACTTGCAAGAATATTCTGTGATCATGAGCTAATTTTACACAGGATCAAGTAAAAATAGACCATCCCAAAAATTCCGATATTTGTAGGTATTTTTTGTTGAGTTATGCCAAATGGGCGTCGCGGCTCACAATTCGGGAAACTCTGGGTTAATGTATCAATTTCTAATTAATGTTGAAATCGATTTTTAAGTCAACCTTTGGAAAATATAGATAAGGAAATGATAATTTCATACTCTATTTGCATTCAATAACTGTTATCATTAGAGAGGCTTCGTGTCAGCAATCATATTCTCTTTTTAACGAAAAATATAGTCAAGCTTCACCATTTTGAAATAGTATCACATCAAATGCATAAATGAACAAACACAAATATTACATTTACATGTATTTTCGCACATTTCTAAATTTCTGTTCACTTTATTTGTGGAAACCGTGATTACTCAGCTATGGTTCATATTATTTAGAATTTAATAAACATTGCCAATATATAGATATAGTTTCAACTTTACATGTACTGAAATTTCACAAAGAAACGGGAGTGATACTATTGATATGGGGACACAGGTCAAAGATTAAAATTAAATATACTACTAAATGATATTATTCAAAATTTAAAGACCTGTGTGTAATTTTCGCTGGGAAAGAAAGCGTACACGACATTGCTAATGTCTAATCTTTATTTAGATGCTTTTATACTTAACTTCATGATTTTAAGGAGCTCTCAAATTGAAGATCTTGCAAAAATTAGGAATATAATATATATATATATATATATATATATATATATATATATATATATATATATATATATATATATATATATATATATATGTATATATAACTTTTTGATAATTATTAGCAATAACAGGCTTGATGAATCTCAAAAAAACTCGATTTTATTGAAAAGTTAACGTTTCGCCACGACATTCGTGGCCTTTTCAAAACTTCTGAAATATTGAAATTTCTTTGACATTTATTGATTGGAAAAAATTTGAATAGTTGAAAAAGACTACTATGTTTCATCAAATTTTTTTTGGCTGTGGCCGTTCTTTGTTATTTATTACGTGCTATTCAGTCCAATATTAACATTCAAATTTGTTATTATTAGATGGTAAGGGAAACCACAGAAACGTTTATTCACGTAATGTTCGAAATAGGTTCAAATTAAAATTATGAGTTGTTAACAACTCATCTTCTTCGACAAAATCTAGACATCTAGAATTTTCAATTCTTCTAAAAAAGGGTATAGTTTAGAACATGTGATCTCCAAATTACAAGTAATAATTTTTTAAAGAAAAATCCAACAATCAAATATTTTAAACCTATTGTTATTATATATAAATAGTTATAAACGTACATTACGTGAGTGAAGGTTTCTGTGGTTCCCTTTCCATCCAATATCAACAGACCTGACTGTTGATATTGGACTAAATAGCACGTAATTAGTAACTGAAGACGGCCACAGCCGTAATAAAAAATTTTTTGAAAAAAAGAAAAATAGTAAGTAGCCTATTCTTTGACTTTTCAAAATCAAAATAATTTGAACCTATTTCGAACATTACGTGGGTAAAGGTTTCTGTGGTTTCCCTTACCATCTAATAATAACAGATTTGAATGTTAATATTGGACTGACTAGCACGTAATAAATAACAAAGAACAGCCACAGTCAAAAATGTTTGATGAAACATAGTAGTATTTTTTAACTATTCAAATTTTTTTCAATCAATGAATGTCAAAGAAATGTCAATATTTCAAAAGTTTTGAAAAAGCCACGAATGTCGTGGCGAAACGTCAACTTTTTAATAAAAAAGTTTTTTTGAGATTCACCAAGCCTGTTATTGCTAATAATTATCAAAAAGTTAAAAATAGGTCACAGGCAACAACAATTCAAATAAATATATATATTTATATATATATATATAATATTTATTTTCTCTTTATATATATATATATATATATATATATATATATATAGGAAATTATCTAAACAACTGAAAATTATCATTTAATTCCTCTGTAAGGGCCAAGCTTGATGAAGTTACGATCGGCAATCTTGAATCATTTACTACCTTCAAGAACGGAATGTTAAAAATATCAATATAGTCACCACAAAGGATTGATGTTTTAAGTTTTAGTTACTGTTTAAGTCTTATAATTGTAATGACTACGTTTGTATATCCCACTCTCCACAATATAAAACGGCCACAAACTACGTAGCGTATTGAGAAAACACTCTTTTACACTTCCTGTCGGAGATGAAAAAACTCAAAATGTCGATCAACTTCGTCGTCTATGTAATCACTTTGCAAAGCTGTAGGTACTTAACGAGGTGATATTGTTGAATATCTACTTTCTTTAGTAAGCTGCGAGAGTGGCGCCCTCAGGTTATCCTAATAATATGTAGGTACGCGAATACAGGACAAAGGAAATGTTTGACCCTTTTATATTGTTAAGGGTGGGATATATGAATATAATCATTGCAATCGATTGATATGTGATAATGACGAGTTCTAATAAGACCGAAACAGCCTGTATATCACTTCAATCCTTTGCGATGAATATATTGATATTTTTAACATTAACGCTCAATCAATAAACATTTTGAATATTTGTTGCAGAACATGAACACCAAGGTTGAACGGCTTATTGAAAAGGCGGAAAAATTAGAAAAAGATCTTATACAGACGTCTTATCTCGATGATTTACTCCACCTGCTCAATGGAAATGTAGAAAAAGTGAAAACAATAAAGCTTCCGTTCAGTGCTTTCACATCAGTAACCGATGAAGAAACAGTAAATTGGGTGATATAAATCCAAGTTGTTGCATCAATGCTTCGGGTAACCATAGTAACGTTTAATCAAATGTCAGTCGATGACAAATGGCCAAAAAGGGACAGACTGTTCAATTACAAACTGAGCTAAATACTGACGAAGAATGGGAGAAATACTTACAAAAACCAGGACTTCTAGGTATGTTGAAATTTCACTACTTCCCGTCATTATCGAATGATTAGGGGTTTTAATTAAAAGAAGTCCGAAAGTTCAAATCAATCACTTTCGAACCTGTATTGTAATATGACGTGCCAATAATCATGATAATTTCAAATTGAATATTTTCGAACTTTCCAAAAATTCCTAGGATAATAATACACACTAATTTAATAAACCTATTTAATTCATTTCATAAACAAATATTCTGAAAGCTTTTATTCCAAGGACGAAGGAGAAGATACTCATTTTCGAGTCCCAGTAACAGCTCTGTGCTTGATTCGAGACGATTTCTCAAGGATCTTATTGTTCGATGTTATGTTGAAAACGATGTTAAAACTTATGCACATTACTGATTGGAAAATTGCTTATAATTTTCAATTATCATTCTTTTGCAGTTTAAATAGTGATTGAACTTCTTTCATGAAGTCATTCTATTTTAAAATAAATTAATTGTTGAGCTCACTCAGCTAGAAGTAATTATTTCATATAATAAACATTCGACATCTGTGAAAAGCAGCACATTGTTCTAGTTTACTTTGTCTAAGCCCTATTGATTTTAGTAAAAAGTTGTAAGCATTTTCGAATATCTCCACATATCCTATTGTCAGCTTTTTTCCATAAGTAGGCAATATAAGAATTTTGTTTCGATTGTACAGTTTCACCATTCACAAAACAATCTCCCTTATTTTTGTTAATGTAAAATTATTAGAATATTCAGTCTTTTTCCGTAGTTTTGTTGATGAGTTTCATGGTTAGTGACTAACTTTTTTGAAAGTTTTTATTAGATTTATCATTGATTGTAAGTTTAGTAATTTTGTCCATATTTGTTATATTTTTTAGCTTTCTCCTGATGAAATCAATAAAGAGTTAACGAAATATAGAGAATTTAAAAACGAATGAGTTAATGATTTCATAGATCGTTTCCCGATAATAGATATATATATATATATATATATATATATATATATATATATATATATATATATATATATATATATATATATATATATATATATATATATATATATATATATATATATATATACATTATGTATATATGTACTCAAACGTGTTCTTACTGTTATACAGATTTCTCAGTTCTACCCAATTTTAGTTATTTTTCAATGGACCTAATTTAACGCTGCTGCCGAACGGCCAATGGGCTCGAATCTGTCATTAACAACAACCTATTTTTGAAAACAAAATTTCAATGAACATATACAACACCCAAGAGCAAGGTGGCATTCGAAATTTCGAACTCTCGATCCTCGGTATACAAAACATAAATTTTACTGCTGAGCTAAAATAGTAAAACAATGTTGTTTTTAGTAAGATTTTATTCTAATAATATTGTGTGTGCAATTGATCTGACGCAATCTAAGTATATTCAAGAACTATTATCAGGTTCGTTTATAGATCATGATCACTGTCGAATAGCATCATTCAATTGTTATGAAGCGTTTTAAACTAGTACCTATCATTCAAATTGAAAATAAATTAGTCATTCTGGCAGTGTCGAATTTTAACAGTCGGATTACATCTTCGTTGCTCTGATAACTCTAATCTTTTATTCCAAATGATATATAAATCCTTGATTATATTGGCCATATCTTTCTGTTATATTACTCAAGTAGTTCACGCGATAAGAATCTTGGTAACTGATTGGAAATACGAATGCGGTGAAATAACGCCTTGCCAATATTTTCTATATCATCTATTCCAACAAAAGCTAGAATGTAAAATGTTGCTGGAACTAAATAGAAGTTTAGGAAAAAAAGTTATGTATCGAATCATTAAAAATGTTTGGTCAATGATTTTTCACATCGAGTAAACTACTCACATCTACATTGTCATTATTAAAAGTCAGAAACATGTGTCTAAAGAAGCTTTCCATGTAATAATCATTCAAAATATATGTGTGTACCCCTTTTATCATAATTTCAATTAATACCATAATTAAGCGTAATTTAGATTTAAATTACTCTTGAGATTTGGCAAAGAACCTGGAACGTATATAGAGTTTTCATGAATTTAAGTAGGGCACGTGTGTATTTGATCCCTAGTTCTCTCTCTGAGGATAACGCAGATACCGAAGAAAACTATTCGACCTGTCCTCCAGACACTATATAATTGTTATATAATATAAATCACCTGCTGGACTTCAATAAACAAGGTGTAGATTATTGCTTTTATGGCGATGCCAGCACATACTTAAAGGTTTCATACTATTTGTCATTTTGGTGTATCAGGTCTTCGTCCTCTACTTAACCCTTCTCATCTGGTTATGTTTCTGTAATATATAAGTATTATAATTTTTGCTGTGACCTCAACATCTTCGCTCTGAACAGATTGTTCAAATACTAATAGCACGGTCCATTTAATTCTCGAGGATTGGTGAAATGTTCAATTCTTAGGTATTAAGATATCATTTTAGATGAATTTTGCTTATATGTCCATGTTCCTCAATCCCCGAAAACGATTCTAGACTAGTATTATCTGACGCATTTCGAACTGATTTCTTCATAATTTTTGGGGTCTAAAAAAGTGGTAGCGCTGATCATTTAGTTAAAGATTTCTCATTGCTTGCTAACTTTCCGAAAATGTTTTTTCAGACAAATTTCTTGAAAAAGTCTTGTTGTTAGATTGTTTATCTTGATTAGACTTTTCTATTGTATTGGTAAGACTACTTTCGACGTTTTTTGCTACTGGTAACATTTTTAGTCAGAAGCTTGGAGCAAAATGCTAATGAACCCTCTTTTGAATATACTATGGTATTTTGATAACCTGAAAATATAACCTGTTACAGGTAATTTTACAAAATAAGGGGTATTGGGTGATACAAATTCACTCTGTTACAGGCAGGAACATTCATCATTTACCAACCCTTTTAACGTTAATTTCCTTGTCTGGACAACCTTGAATTATTTCGAGTTTAGATCCAGAAAAAAATGTCTGTTTTATATTTGAAAGATTGAATCGAGCTGCTACTTGTTTTAAACATGCAGTGTGCATGCAAGATCTTCCATAAAAACATATTTCTACATTCATCAACATATGATGAATGTAGAAATAGGTTTTTATGGAACATATTTTGAATCGAAGCAACCTTTACTTCATGGAAATTCATTAAGAAATGAGAACACGTTTATTTAAACGTAATTTCCACTATATTTACAACTAAATGACAATTGTTTCGACATCACAGTGTCTTCATCTGATTGTTCTGTATAGTTTAAATAAACCTGTTCTTATTTCATCATCCTCATAGTTGTTGTTTTTTTCCTGTTGATTATATTTATGTAACTAGATAAATCTATATATATATATATATATATATATATATATATATATATATAGAAAAAATTCTCATTAAATAAATAGGTTATGTAGGTGATATATTTTTTTAATAACTGAGATTGAATTCTCGCACATCACTTGGTGAAACATCATAAAGAATAAAGTATAAACTTTAAAATAAAAACACTTGGCTTATGTTTCACAATATAAAAATATTTAGATACTGTATTTAGCAGTAACGAAAAGTCGACATGTTTCGAGTTATGAACTCATTATCAAGACTGACTACAGGAGAGTATTGCATCGTAATTTATAAAACAAACAAAAGCAAAGGTGATTCCTGAAAATCAATTTGTTCGTTTACAAGGGGTAATTGACTATTATGGGCGGAACTTATTTCGAGAATTTCAAGAAGGTCAAGGCGTTTACCCTTGTTACCTGAATGTAACAATTTGGTTTTGTTGAAATCCAGGAAGTGATTGAATTTTATACAATGTTCAGAGAAGACAGTGGTATTTTTGTTTTGTAAAATTGACTTTTTATGTTCTTCAACACGAATATTTATATTCCTTTCTGTCTGTCCAATATAGAAAGCAGGATATTCGTCGCAAAATATTTTGTAAATACCACTGTTTGTACAAATAAAAGAAACTTGAAGTCATTCTTGGTCAATAATAAAGAAAAATCTAACATTGGAGAAAACAGTGGTATTTACAAAATATTTTGCGACGAATGTCCTGCTTTCTATATTGGACAGACAGGAAGGAATATAAATATTCGTGTTGAAGAACATAAAAAGTCAATTTTACAAAACAAAAATACCACTGGCTTCTCTGAACATTGTATAAAATTCAATCACTTCCTGGATTTCAACAAAACCAAATTGTTACATTCAGGTAACAAGGGTAAACGCCTTGACCTTCTTGAAATTCTCGAAATAAGTTCCGCCCATAATAGTCAATTACCCCTTGTAAACGAACAAATTGATTTTCAGGAATCACCTTTGCTTTTGTTTGTTTTATAAATTACGATGCAATACTCTCCTGTAGTCAGTCTTGATAATGAGTTCATAACTCGAAACATGTCGACTTTTCGTTACTGCTAAATACAGTATCTAAATATTTTTATATTGTGAAACATAAGCCAAGTGTTTTTATTTTAAAGTTTATACTTTATATTTTTTTATATAATTCTGTTTCCATTTTCTAAAATATTTGAAATATCCTTATTCATGACCATCACGAGAAAAGTCTCACATGACATGATATGTAATTATTTTCATGCTCCATTCAATATACTGATAATATAATCACCGATCAGTTTCAACAATGTAATTTCTGAAATAAAACTGTTGGATTTTGAAAGGAATATGTACTAAGATTGTAATCAAATGCCCTTTTCAGTAATAGATATATATTCCGACTGGTGTGGACCATGTGCAGGCATGCAAGCCAATTTGAAAAAGATAAAAGTGGAACTTGGGGGAGATACTCTTCAGTTAGCCATCGTAATTACTGAATACCATCTTATATAAAAAAACTGTTATAATGCCCTAATGAATTGTAGGCTAAATGTGATGGAATCACCGCACTGGAAAGATTCAGAGGAACTAGTGAGCCTACATGGATGATTATATCGGTTAGTCTTCAATTATTAGGACTATTATTTGTCAAACAAAATAGTTGCAAGATCAAAGTCATCTACAACAAAAAAACAATAAAATACATTGGTAAAACAAAACAGAAATTACCACATATTTGATAAACCGCTTTGAGATTAGGTACCTACTACAATAAAACACTTCTTGAATATACACTAGTCCACTACACATTCTCAAAGGCTGAGAAGGGTTGAACCCCGGGAATCATTGGACATCAACACATTGATTCATTTTTACTATAAGATACATACTTATTATTTCTACTTCGATTCTGATTTATTTTTATCAATTTGTATCATATCCCAATAGAAAAGAATTTCATTCATCTTTGAGGAATTATATATACAATACAAAAATATAAAATATATTATACATAATCCAAGGATACTAATAAAAAAAACTTAATTTGATATATGAAAGTTCATCATCTAACATTATTAACTATCAAAAACTAACAAATAAATATACAGTTCCATGAAATAAGTAATCGTAAAATCAAATCAAAATACATTGAAATACATAAAATTCAACTACTCATTAAGGAAAAGTAACAGGAACAACAACTTTAACTACAAGAGTATCCCACAAAATTGTGAAACTCATCCACACTATAAAACCTTTGTTCTTTCAAGAACTTTGTAAGGAGTTATTTCAATCGTTTCCTAGTTTTGATAAGGCTTTTAGTTTTTTATCACCAATTGCTACTGAACTTATTGAAACATTTAATTCCTATATTCTCAAGTGAATTCTTTGTCTTGTATGGTGTGAATGTGTAATTTTGTTTTCAAAATATTTGTATTCATCATCTTTTATGACTATCAATAACTGCAAAAAGAAAAAGGCAAGGGTAAGATCTCAGATTTGTTGTAAGGAGACTTGCGTATTGTTTTTGCTGTTACATTACAAGTGGCTCTTAAAAATATTTTTTTGGACTATAAAAGCCTTATCAGAATATGAACACTAGTTATGTAATAGTTATTTATGTACCAAGTATATAATATAGATCCCGGAGGGAAACATTCGGCCCGAGGGATGAATGTTGCCCTCCGGGCGTTAGGATCTGGTAACGCACGTGGTGCAAAATTATTTTATTATAATGAAAAATCGATTTAAAATCGGTTCATTGCTCCTATACTTTCCATTTTCCTCCTCATAGTAGGCATGTCATTTGTTTATATTTTGACATTTGTGAATATTTTTGTCATCATATTCAGTGAATGTCATTGCTGCTTTCTTTGTGTAGTCTTATAGAAATAATGGAAATGAAAATGAATGTACCCAAGAATATCATAGAAAATGCCAGCAAAGCTGCGAATAATTCATTGCCGGAGAAATCCAGAGTCTTATACGACAAGGATTATTAAGTATTCAATCAATGGAAGTTGCTTAATTTATCCTCGTACAATGAGCGGGCGTTATGATCCATAATACCCGCTCATAACGCCTTAGGGCATAATGAGTGTATTTATAGCAACCGTATTTAAGGTAAAATCAACAACTGATATACAAGTGAAAAATAAAGTTGTATTCATTCCCTATGCCTCGGAAAAAAATTTTTTGTTTGTTATTATTTTGCTTCAATTAATCAGATTATTGATATCGGTAGTGTTTTCCGGGATTCTTCAGTGATGCTGGGGTCTGTTTGAACAGCAGCTGTACGAAATTTGTCGAATCACTCATGTTCAAGTATACTGCACTGATGAGATCCAACAAGAATGAAACAGTTTTCTGTTGTTCTTGAGGAGCGATTCGTCATGTTTCTGTTATTCACTATTATGATGTCAAGAAAAGCTGAAATCTCGGTGTAGCAAGCTTCCATGGAATGTTATTTGAAGTTTAACAAATATTTAATAATTTTCCTTGTTCAAATACTTGAAAATATTAACTAAGATTGAATTGTCGCACATCACTTGTGAAACAACGTAAAGTATAAAGATTAAGCTTTAAAATAAAACAACACTTGGCTTAAGTTTCACTATATAATAGTATATTATTCAACGAGCACAAAATGATTGCTATTTTTCACGAGGGTGAAGTTTGCGACACGAGATGCAAGCGAGTGTCGCAATTCACCCGAGTGAAAAATTGTAATTTTGTGCGAGTAGAATACTATACTTTGTCCACGACTTCCTCGAAAAAATTAGTAATAATCTGCATTTTCAACAATAAAAATAGTTATCAAAGGCGTTGACATAACATTTTCTGTGTTCACTGAAAACTGCATACTCACGTAAACGTCAACTATTTCACTTGACATCGATTCCATTCCTTTCTTTCACTCTGATAAAAATAAAATAGATAATTTATTAGAATAAATATTCAATAAATTGGGCATTATAGTAAATATTAGTTTAATAATTTGCCTAAAAGTTATCTTAGTTACATAAAACCTAAAAATCTAATAACAATACTATCCTAACAATGTGAATGATAGTCTCAAGTTTGGATATACGTTTTGAGTGTGACGTCATGCTGTGTATAATAAACCATTTTACACACTAGTGAATAATAGGTATAATTGTACTTCAGTAAGCACACGTATAATGAATGATTTATAGTACAGTCGTGGACAAAAATAATTAGGTACCTACTCTATTTAACAGAACAGGCTAGTCGACATGTTTCGAGTTATGAACTCATTATCAAGGGTAACTGCAGAAGAGTATCACGATCTTATTTTATAATTCTGCTTTTGCTATTGTCTGTTTTATAAAATAAAATCGTAAAACTCTCCTGTAGTTAGTCTTGATAGTGAGTTCATAACTCGAAACATGTCGACTACCCTGTTATGTCAAATACAGTACGTAATTATTTTTATATAGTGAAACTCAAGCCGAGTGTTGTTTTATTGTAAAGTTTAATCTTGTAATTATATTATGAATGCATATTACTCCCATAAATTTTGGTACTTACTATGCAGCAATTAATTTACAACTTCAGCCTACTTGTTTTCTAGGGTGGCAGAATGATCAATTTCATGTATGGCGCAAATGCTCCTAAGTTGACGCGACTCATCACCGAGGAACTCAAAATTCAAAAAATGGTCGATGAAGGCACTTATACTCGACCGACTGGCATGCAGGTTACTGAAAGAGCCCCAGAAGAAGCAACCAGATGGAACGCAATTCAGGAGGTTATTGCTAGAGAAAATGCAATCGAGGAAGCAAAAAAAGCTGAAGAAATACGTCTTAGACTACTGAAAGAATCTGATGCTATTTTAGAGAACCTCGGTAATTTGGGAGTGATTGTTGTTCTTCCTCACGCAAGGGATAAATACATGGAGGTTATGAAAGATTTATTGAACGAAGCTGGACTTGTGATAAGCATTTCAGAAAAGGTGAACTTTCAAAAACATTCTTTCCAGTTTTATAGATATGGACTAGGTTAGAAGCCATTTGCTTTGACGTAGTTCGCAATGCACAGTTATTCCTATTATGTTTCATATTGCCCCGCTAAAACAATATTTTCGCTTTGCAAAATTACATGTAGATAAAATTGTGAATAAGAAACATTCTTACAATGGACAACATGAATATGTAATAATATGAAATTGTGTACTTTTCGTGTTTAAACCATTAATATACAACATAGAATATGCATTCTATAATTTAATAGGAGGTACTATTAATTATTATTATTTTTATTATTATTAAAAGGTACCCTTCATGCAGAAATCGCTGTTAGGGTATTTCTGAGAATTTTTACACACAACCAAGTTCTAGGTGATTGTCGAAGAATATACTGCTTTATGGGTGCATTAAAAGAGCAATTCGCACATCCTAATAGTAAAATTATCTGTGCAGGTAGTCAAATAAAATATTGAATTATATTTAACCCGTTACCATAAATTTGAAAAAATTTATATTATTCAACAATCGTGAATGTACCTACATTAATTAATTTGAAGGTAATTTACATTTCTCGGGTAAAATCTGGAAACATAAATTTGGGATCATTTGAGTTGATAATGTCAGCTAACCTTCTTTACATGCTATTTAACAGTTTCGTCTGGAATATCTGAATTATTTTTGATATGTTTTCAATGGGGGTGTATTTGCTCTTGTCGCAAATATAATTTTTTAACAACTGAAACAAAGTTTTTTCGCTGTAAATTATATATTAAATAGCAGGCTTAATACAATCAACTATCAACGGTTGAGCATAATTAAATGAAAAATATATAGTATCTTAACAAAATGTACTAAGTGTAAACACTGGTGCTTACCTGACTTCATCACTATCTGCAAATTTTACTGAATCACTTTCACAATTCATTATTTCTTAATAAATTAACAACAATACGAATACAGCTGACGTGCACATCGTGATATTCTATTTGGACTAGGTTTTGACCTAGCTTTGTCTGGAGTACACTTCAAACAAAGCTTTAAGCAACTATATATATATATATATATATATATATATATATATATATATATATATATATATATAAATATTTAATCTCTATATTTTTAATCTCTTGATAATTATTAGAAATAACAGGCTGGTTGAATCTTAAAAAACTCGACTTAATTAATAAGTTGACGTTTCACCACGACATTCATAGTTATTCAAAACTTTTGAAAAAAATTGAAAATTCTTTGACATTTATTGACTTGAAAAAAGTGAATAGATAAGATTGATCTGTCTTGTTAAAAATTCTTTTGGATGTGGTTATTTTTTTGTTATTTATTACGTGCTATTCAGTCTAATATTAACATTCAAAATTGTTATCATTAGAAGGCAAGGGAAACTACAGAAACCTTCACCTATGTAATGTTCGAAAATAATAATAATAGGGTACTATTTATTTAACAGAAAAGAAATTAGTCACGGGAAAATATTAAAAAAGTAGAGCAGAATTATCTGTATAGAACGTTTATATGGAAGCAGCCGTTGACACGTGTTTCGGACTCTTTGGTCCTCATCAGAACGGCGTAGCTAAGTATTGGATTGAAAATTTGGAGATGAAAATAGTTTAATAAATAAAATCCTCTGTTATGGAAGAAAATCACTTATTTGTGGTTTATTGTTTGAACTCTCCGGTATGGGAGATTTGGTCAAACTTTGCCACGGAGGCGATTAATTCCATCCGAGAGATCTCAGAAAGAGTAAATTAATATTAAAAAAGAAAATTAGTTTTGGGAAAATATTAAACAAGTAAAGCAAAAATTATCGGTATAGTTCGTTTATATGGAAGTAGCCGTTTTTAATGAAATTTTTATAATAAAATCCTCTGTTATGGAAGAAATTATGTTCTTTATTATAGTATTATATATGGTCTTTTTATTCGATTTTGAGATGCTTCGGTCCCACAAAATTCCATTTAACATGGATATCGCTCTCCTCGCCTGTATTGTTCTCTCCTTTATCCCCTCATCCAGTGTTCCGTCATCTTTAGTCCCAGGTATTTATACTCCCGGCAGTCTCCTATAACTCGTCCATCTTCTAACCTTATATCCTCCGGTGTTCCTCATATCGTCATATTTTGGGTCTTCTCAATGTTAATCTTCAAACCCCATCTTTTGTACTCAACCAGCTTTCTCGCCATATACTCTAGGTCATCATGATCCTAGGCTAGAATTATTTGATCATCCGCAAAAAATAGCGTATACAATGTATTTTCGTTTGCTATTGGTATTCCCTTGCAACTATTCATCCATTTTTTGAGTGCTTGCTGTAGGTATATCTTAAATAATACAGGAGAGAGGCAGCATCCCTGTTCGAGACCCTTTGTAATTGGTATATTCTCAGAAAGTGTGTCACGTATTTTTACTTGAGCGGTTATATCTTTATAAAGGTTCTTAACAGCTTTTATCACATTTCCATTGATGTTCGTTTCTTGCATGGTCTCCCATAATTTTTCCAGAGGTATGCTGTCGTATGCTTTTTGAAGATCTATGTAAAGAAGATGAATTTCCTGATTTTTTGCTGCTTTTTTCTCTAATACCTGTGTCACCTTATATAAGTGATCCACAAGCGATCTTCCAGCTCTGAATCCCGCTTGCTCCTCCATTTCTATATCATTATACTCTGTTTCTATTTTTCTTTTCAATAATTTTCCATATACTCTACTTAGGGTACTTATTACTGTCAATCCTCTGTAACTTGAACAATTTTCTCTATTTCCTTTCTTGAAAATTGTCGAAATATACGATGTTCTCCAATCTCTTGGTGTGGTAGCCCCATCTATGCACATCTGGAATAATGTTGTTAAATGGCGGTATAGTTGTTCCATTCCGTACTTTATGAGCTCTCCTGGTATTTCTCCTGGTCCAGTGGCTTTTAGACTTTTATTTACAACCATATATGTAATGCTGTCATTACTAACATCATTGAAGGTTGGGAAGTGTCACATTACACACCTCTACTTCCCGCCCTCACTTCCCGCCCTCATTTCCCGCCCTAATTTCATCTATTCTAGAAGAATATTTTTTTTTTTAAATAACACATTTTTTCGACAAATTTTATAATACCTATTCAATGGCAAACAATAAAAAACAACAATGAACTAAAATACAACAAACTACTTATTGATATTAATCGTTAAATTTGAATTATTGTAAGCATTTATTGAAATATTTAGGCCTGTACCAGCGCTGGACCCAGTTGTCTCTTTGGGCAACAAATTAATTTCATGTTGAATGACTGAGGTTTGTGAACTACTTGCAATAGCTACAGAAGACATGGCACATTGGGACAGCATAGTGGCAGTTTTCGTTTTATTCTCTATTGAGCCATCCACATAACCTTCTGCCACAGTACTAGATTTCCATCCTCCCAGCCTTTTTAATTGGAGTACACTTGCACCACTGTTGGCAAGTAACGTAGCGGCGGTTCTTCTGAGTGCGTGTCCTGTGAAGCCTTTCCAATTCTCTAAATTCAAAAAAGTAGCAATTTTTTGGGGAAAATTAGCTATTGTATTGTGTCCAATTGGTTGATTTCTTGCTATTCCTCCTCTGAGCTGAACAAAAAATCTATCGATTTCTATGTTTTTTCTCAAATTTATGTAGTCTCGAATGATCTTCACCCATACTGAATCAGTAATCAAAAACGATCTATTTGTATGTGTTTTAGAATCTGGAATCTCAACCGAAATTTTTTCTTCAAAAAAAGCTACATCCAACATTTTCATTTTCACTAATTCGTCCGTCCGACAAGCTCCAGATACGCCTATTATTAATGCTACCTAAAACAATAAGAAAAAATAATACAATAAAACCAGTATACTTGTATTAGCTCAAACACGTTTTTTTTTAAATACTTATATAAAGAATCACAAATAACTTACCTTTATCGGTAGAAGATTATTTGGAGCTTTATTTAAAAAATCCTCTATATTCTTCCTCGAAAATACGTTCGATTTCTTGGGCCTAAAGCCCACATTTTGTCGTTTTAGGAAGGCTAGCAGTTTCCCATGTTTGGAAATATCAGTTTTTTCTTCAATTTCTAGCATCGTTCGTATCATACTGTACATTGCCCACAAAGTAGACGGCTTCTTTTGTCTATTATGTTCTCCAAAATATGCCAGGAGTACACTTTCGGAACCGATATTTTTAACCTCTTTTTCTTCGCACCACTTCCTATATAATGCAATGGCTTTTAGATACCGATGCTTACTTTTCTCTGGCACCAAGCCCTGGACTGCTGCATGAGCAGCCTGTCGTACTTCTGGTGGAGTACAATCCATAAATTCTTCGTCGGAAGACATGTTTTTAAATTTATTATTCGCGAATTTAATATCCGACTTTATTCGACATTTATTGGCTTCATCTGACATTTATTTATATTGGTGACAATTGTATACCCCGTAGTCACGGTAACAATATATCTACTTGATTATTCTGAAAAAACCGCGTTAAATGTAATATTTTAGGTATGTTCATAACGAAACAGAGATTTATTAATTTTGATCGAAATATGATGGTTGTAAATAAAATAGTATACAAACCTCGGTAGGAAGTTTCATTCCTGTCTCGAGATTATAGTTAACCTCGACGCTTTGCGTCTCGGTTAACTAACTAATCTCACGACAGGAATGAATCACTTCCCACCTCGGTGTGTAATATACTATTACATATTTCCTTTACTTCTTTCACCGTAATCCTTAATGGAGATGTCATTACTGTTATCTGTCCATTCTCGTTATTAGTCTTAAATTCTGCTCTATTTTCTGTGAGTAGTGGTTTGAAATATGTCTCCTATCTGTCCATCGTTATTGTTGAAATTATGTCTTTCTTTTGCTTTTGTCTAAGTTGTTTTATCAACCTCCAGCTCTCGGTACTCTTCGTTCCACCCAAATACGTGTTGAGTTTTAAACAGTTTCTTTCCCAGGATTTATTTTTCATTTCGGTTATTTTCTTGCGAACTAGATTTTGAGCTCTTTTATATTCCGCTTTATCGTTTTCATTTTTTGTATTTAGAAATCTCTAATATTTGTCTCGCTTTTCCTTTATATCGTTTTCTATGTCTTGAGCCCTTAAGCAACTTAGTTCCAATAAAATTTTTTGTTAGATTCACTATTTGGAAATCCCTATCACATATATAACGAAAACTTCCTTGGTTGTCAGTTAACAAACAGTATTAGGGATAATGGATTATTGTCCCCCAGCATAGCTAACGTTAGCACAGTTTTGTGTAGTACATTCTTCAATGAGTTGGTTTGCAATGGTCTCTAACAAAGCCATCCTACTATACGGAGGTGGTTTTCTTGATGCCAAAGATGTTATGAAATTACATTCGCATTCGCGATATTTTAGTTACACGAATGACCTATAGAAGTTAATTTTACACATTTTCGGGATTTTCTGAAGAAAAGACAAATATAAATTTGCACATAAATTAAATCTCACTTTTTCTCAACAGTGCTTTGACCTTTATGAACAACGATTATGAACAAAAATCACAATCTAGATTATATTTGCCGATCTAATGGCAATGGTTTTTCTATGTATACCTTGAAATAATTCTCACTGTATATATATATATATATATATATATATATATATATATATATATATATATATATATATATATCTATATATATATATAATTATACACTCTATATATATATATATATATATATATATATATATATATATATATATATATATAGTTATATAGTTATATATATATATATATATACAGTGTGTCCACTATAAGAACTTACCACCCCTGTAAAATCGATATTATTTAATTGATTCTGAAATATTTTTTTTGTTGGGAAGGTATATGAAATTTCCATCTAACAAGGGAGTAATTATATTTTTAGGCTGTTATCGTGGCCAACTGCGATCAATTTTACTGACCCATATTTCAAAAAGTACTATTAGGGATTCTTTTTCTCAAAAAATAATAATGGATCATAAATCAGGATCACTTGAAACATATCTGTACCAATTTTTGTCATCATAGTATACAGGGTGTCCGAAAAAAGAATAATTATTTTTTTTTGAATGCCTTTAAAAAATTTACTATTCTAGTATTTTTGGGAATAAGCAATTATGGTTTCTCATTAAAGATTACTCTATACATATCTGTACCGAAATTCATGATTTTGAAGGTAACTTATCTCTGAACAGGAAGCCCGAGAAAAAATAACATAAAAATGATGAACCAATTTATAATTATTATGTCAACAATTCTTAGTAGGTAAATATCGTAGTGTATTTATTTAGCATATGGCTACATCACAGGTATATACCAAGAAATGGTGTCATTTTTCTTGAATCCTTTGTTGAGTCATACTCATAGGGACACTTTATTTGTATCTGGAAGGATGTTTGGCCCATACGAGCTCAAAATGTAGTTCGCAAGAAAATAACCGAAATGAAAAATAAATCCTGGGAAAGAAACTGTTCAAAACTCAACACGTATTTGGGTGGAACGAAGAGTACCGAGAGCTGGAGGTTGATAAAACAATTTAGACAAAACCAAAAGAAAGACATAATTTCAACAATAACGATGGACAGATGGGAGACATATTTCAAAACACTACTTACAGAAAACAGAGCAGAATTTAAGACTAATAACGAGAATGAACAGATAACAGTAATGACATCTCCATTAAGGATAACGGTGAGAGAAGTAAAGGAAATATGTAAAAGTCTAAAAGCCACTGGACCAGGAGAAATACCAGGAGAGCTCATAAAGTACGGAACGGAACAACTATACTGCCATTTAACAACACTATTCCAGATGTGCATAGATGGGGCTACCACACCAAGAGATTGGAGAACATCGTATATTTCGATCATTTTAAAGAAAGGAAATAGAGAAAATTTTTCAAATTACAGAGGATTGGCAGTAATAAGTATCCTAAGTATCGTATATAAAAATTAAGACTGAGAAAATAAGAAAAGTGAGTTGATTTTTTTTCCATCTTTAGCACCAAGGTAGCAGGTACACATACACTGAAAGTACATAAGAACACTACTTCATCCCATAGATATTATTATTGAGAAGATAAGTAACGTCTGGCGGCTCTGGAATCTTGGACTATTACGATGCTGGTTTGGAAGTCTTTCTACTGTTCCCATGTTGATCAAAAAATCTGTTACATGGTTAATGTTACGTTGTGTTTGACGTCTGTTGAATTCATTAGCAGCTTCACGAAAAGTACGCGTTCTATCACCAACTAATATTATTAATTCCACTCTTTCCCGTAAAGAATATGACCTTTTTCGTGTTTTCCACGCCTTTGAAACAGTATAAACTACTAAACTATCATTAATTGACAGCTAATAAATAACATAATATTTTTCACAGCACTTGAGTGGAGTACCTGTTCATGATGCTGTTACTGTGAGAACCTAAATTACTGGTCAATCATTTAACAAAAATAATTCTAATTTCCAGACGATTTTGATTCTAGATATTTTTGGAGAGTTATCAAGTTGTTCGATATAGGACATCCAATAATGTACAACAGAAAATATGTTATAGGTACTAAGAATCAACTAAACCTAGTTCAATTTTACTCAATTTTCTGACAGACAAATTGTACATTTGAATGATAAAAATTGATACAGATATGTTCAAAACAACTCTAAATAATACCTAAATTACAATAGTACATTTTTTGATGACATATTGAAAAAATATAATAATTCATTTTTTCGGACACCCTGTATTTTATGATGATGAAAATCGGTATGGGTATGTTTCCAATGATTCTGATTCAAAATCCATCATTATTTTTCGTGAGAAAAAATCCCTAATACTACTTCTTGAAATATGGGTCAATAAAATTGGTCGCAATTGGCCACGATAACAGTCCAAAAATATTATCTCTTTCTTGTTGGATGGACATTTCTAATACCTATCTAACAAAAAAAAGTTTTTCAAAATCGATCAAATAATAACGATTTTACAGGGGTGGTAAGTCCTTATAGTGGACACACTGTATATAATTAAACTTCCAATTTCAGTAATGATTTCTGTGTTTCCGAAAAGAACACAAAAATTACTAATATGATGCCTAATGTGACTGTTGTGTAGATCTTGGCAACACCTTTCTAGGGATATGCCACACTTACTGCTGCGACAGGGCAGGAATCATTATTTTATCTTACACTATTTTTTACATATCTTGCACGAAACGAACCAGGACAATAACAGAATCATAAAGTTTTTGATATCTTTATACCAGGCATGGTCTCTTAGATTGCGTTGGGCCTAGGGACCAAAAAACTCTTTTTATGGATACTTTTCAGTATAATACTGTAAATATTGCCAGGATCCAACCCCAAAACTTTGAGCTTGACCACATATTTTCCTCATTACGCCCAACTAAAGTGTCGCCATCTTGATTAAATGTAGGTACCTTTGAAAATTGATTATTTTTCTGAAAGTTCTCTCATATATATAAAACTATTTTTGAGAAAGTGAGAGAGATTTGGGGCGAGAGAAATGATACGAGGAGTGAGTCACTTGCTGGGAAATGTCAAGAGGAATGCAGCTGCACCAAGCGATGAAACCAAGGGGTTTGTAACTTGAACCATAACCTCATGAGTATGTATGAACTCGTGATTTAATGTGGATCTTTTTCTGTTATTTATAAATATAGCACTTCGAGTTGTACAAAAAAATACCTATTCGATTATCTATATATTATTTGAGCTTATTACCTGTCATACAGTTTTTCTTGAAACAAAAACCTCACCGTTATTTTGAATTTAAAAGGAAGGAAAATCAATTCAAAAATACGTAAGGGTTACATTACTTATAATGTTTCCCAGGCAGATAGTAAACTGAGATTTTTCAAATTGATGTATAAGGTACCTAATGATCAACGAATCATTGAAAACAGAAATTTTCTTTCTAATATATAACTCTCACACAATTAATACATATCAATCAATAATATTGATTTCAATGTTCAAATTTGATACTTTTTAATTCATTGCTTAACTCTCTCAATTTTCTCAAGATGAAAATAACTCCTGAGCTTATCCAGGGCCTTTCCTATTTCCTCGAAGAAAATCAAGATCTTTATCTACCTGAAGCTTCTTTAGAACATATGTACGGTGCAGATTCCCAGGTGATGGTTGTCAAAGCAAGTCATGGTACTGCTGACCTAGAAGATCCTGTATCAGTTAGAGTTCTAGACGTCATATATGGATCAATGAGACATCCGCCAGGGGAAGAAGATTGTCCTTATAAAAAACTCATGAAATATCCTTCGATGGAGACAATACAATCTCAACATTTAATAACTTCCTCTGAACATGCTAATGAAGCAGTTGAAGCAGAAAACCAAATTACTTCGAACACTGCTGAAATGGTCAGTTTAATTTTTTGTTTAACAAATATTAATATATATATATATATATATATATATATATATATATATATATACAAATCAAATAAAACAAGGACATTTATTCGAAACTAATCAAACAAACCTCCTAGCGGAGCTGGTTATACGAGCTCACGAAGCATCGAAATATCAACCTTAGACGGTACATGTTAGAAATTTTAAGATGTTTATCACAATCGATGGAAATTGATATACAGACTGCTTCGCTAGGGGCTTATCAGTATCATCCATCCATCGAATGTGATAACCAACTCAACATTTCAACTGTCCTTATATTTTCCTTCTATGAATACAATGGCATTTAAATATAACATAGCGCCACCAGTCGGAAACAAATGAACCACATCTTTCAGACAGATGAAACAGTTTGGCAACAAGAACTCATACGTCCTGACACCAGAAAGTATATACATATATGTATATATATATATATATATATATATATATATATATATATATACATATATTTATATATATATATATATATATATATATATATATATATATATATATATATATATATATATATATATATATATATATATATATATATATATATATATATATATATATATATATATATATATATATTATAATATATATATATATTAAAAAAAATATATTTATATATATATATATATATATATATATATATATTATATATATATATATATATATATATATATATATATATATATATATATATATATATATATATATATATATATATATATATATATATATATATATATATATATATACATATATATATATATATATATATATATATATATATATATATATATATATATATATATATAATATATATATATATATATATATTTATATATATAATTAATTATATATATATATATATATATATATATTATATAAATATATATATATATATATATATATATATATATATATATATATATATATATATATATATATATATATATATATATATATATATATATATATATATATATATATATATATATATATATATATATATATATATATATATATATATATATATATATATTATATATATATATATATATATATATATATATATATATATATATATATTTTTATTATAATATATATATATATATACTATATTTTATATTTATATTATATATATATATATATATATATATATATAATATATATATATATATATATATAATATAATGTATATATATATATATATATATATATATATATATATATATATATATATATATATATATATATATATATATATATATATATATATATATATATATATATATATATATATATATATACATATATATATTTATAAAAAAGAAGCTGAAGGAGAGATTAATGAGCATCTAGGGTGGCACTACAATGGCGAAGTGGCTGGACATGATCGTATTCATTCATTAATTCATTATTGCTTGTTTTTTTTTGTGTTTGCTTCTAACTTTGTTTGGAGATTAGGTTTATCTCTGTGATAGGTTAAGAATTATTTTGTTTTCTGGGGCTGAACTCGAACATTTTTAAATTGTTTTCAGCTTCTTTTTGCATTCAAATTCAATTTACCTTTTCTTTTGTTTTGTTTTGTGTCTATTTTTTTCTTGAATGTAAATAAAGATTATTATTATTATTATTATATATATATATATATATATATATATATATATATATATATATATATATATATATATATATATATATATTTATATATATATATATATATATATATATATATATATATATATATATATATATATATATATACATATATATATATAGAGAAATTTACGCAGGCCGTGCATTAGAGCTTTTTCAACTTGCTCTTGGATTGAATTTTTTCAATCCTACAGCTAAACAGGCTATACCTTCAAGTCGGTACCAACTTTCTCATTTAAAATGAAATCCAAAATTTTTTTTCACATACTTCGATTGACCTGATTATGAGTTTGGACAATTCAAGTAATGTTATCCTATCTATTACAGTCTAGGATAATCGTACAAAAGTAGGAAACCATTTTGTACCATATGGGCAGGTGATTTTCAAATGTCGCATTCGAAAATTAGCAAAAACTCAATTTTTTCAGAAGGCTCCTAATTTTTTTTTGGCACTATCCAAAAGAATATTGAATTTAAGGATGAGTTCCTCAAGCTTTTCCTATACCTTACTTCAACTTCTATTGAGTTATTCGATCAAAATCAAGTAGTGCCTAGATATTTCTTACTTTTTGAAGTATGCCATGGAAATAAAAGACAATTTCAAACAATGTGGTGATATTCTATCAAAATGAAAAAGAGTTGTGGTAATTCTTAAATATAATTGATTCAAAAGTGGAAAATTATCCGAACGAGGTTGTGTTAGACTTGTTTTTTATCCACGGCATGTGTCAAAAAATTGTGCAGCAAACTCTCCGTGCGTTTAATTCATAATATCCAAACTTAAAGAGGGGAAAGTTCTCTCGATTGAAAAATAATTTTTCATCCAACACTATAAGAAAGTTGAATTTTACCAGCTTTACGGAGGCGAGAAAGTAGACCTTCTCTCGGCTAGGCGGTAAAATAATTTTTCCGTCGACCTCTAAATAAATGCTTACTTTAACGTACACGAAATTGATCATTAATGATTTCAATGTGCAATTTCTCCTATTTTAATGTATGATTGTCATGGGCAACCAAACACAGAAGTATTCAGCACGGATGAGCAATAGTTGAATTATTCTGTGTCTGTACTGTTATTCCTCAGAGAAAAGGAATTCATAATTCATATCGAAAAATTTAACTCTATACAAAATAAAGTAGAAACTGCGGAAAAATTGTATGCAATAATCGTTCGAAAGTAATTAACACTTCAGCCTCCACCAGTTCCACATATTCCTTATCAGATATTGTAGGTGATGTTAACTATTCAGAATGTCACATGTCCAATATTCCATCAATGAATTTCTCAAATTGTTCCATCGGGAGCATAAATATAAATATATCGAAATGAACATAGAAATTTATATTGTGTCAAGTGTATATCTGTCATGAAAAATAAAAATTTATTTCAATCAAGAATTTATACTCAATTCATGAAGAAGTCGACGCAAAAATCTTGTAATAAACTCGTTTATTAATGTAGCGATTAATGGACTCGAACTATTAACGCGCTCGCTCCGCTCACGCGTTAAAATATCTCAACCATTAATCGCTGTCATTAATAAACTAGTTTATCAAATAACTATTTATGTTTTCACGCTAGCCTGCGCTCAGCGTTGCCGTTTGTAACATAATTATCGAATTGTAACATAATTTCTCCTCCAATTTGTTCTCAATCGATAATTGTAACATAATTTTGACCTAGAGGTTTTTCGACTATAATATAAAATTATTATGGAAAGTACCTGAAAACAATTACGAGATGTGTGATACTGAAAAAAAGGTCTTCTGATTTGTGCGTACAGATAAAAAAAAATTTGTTACATAATTTTGAAGAAAAATCGATAATTCTAGCAAGGCTTTACGATAATTGGCTCTGTGGCAACACTACTGGCGCTCCAGTTGACAATTAAACGTCAGTATAAAAATAAATATTTAGCAGTTGTCAATTCAATCATAAGTTGTCGTATTTTGATATTTGTTCTAAGTTATGGAGTCTGAATTAGAAGAAATAATCTATCTCACTCCACCTGAAATAACTGATATAGCTAACCAGGTCACGCTAGACTTATTGCCGAATAAATCTAAAGCGAAATATAACCTCCAATACAATTTATTTATGGAATGGTGTGCCTCCAAGCAGGTAAAAAAATATAGTGAAAATGTAATTTATCCAAGCAAGGAATCTCTTTTGTTAACTGTACTATACATAATCCGATTTTTAATGTCACTTTAAAAAATAATTACTCATAGTTATGAATTTCATATTATAAAATGAAATTTTTATAGAAAAAATCTTACCAACAATTATGTTGTAGGATAAAAAATCATGTGTAAACCATGGCAGTTAAGTGATTTTTCAGGCCTCAAGAAGTGGCCAGACTCGGCTGCGCCTCGCCTGTCCATATCTTCTTTCGGCCTGAAAAATGCCACTTTACCGCTTAGGTATAGAATATACTATTGTGCATTTTGGAAAAGTCGCTATACCCATTACGAGATTCAAACAGCTAACTGGCAAGGAAGATAATCATATTACCATTCTCGAATATTTTCAAGAATATCCTAAAGCCGCAATAAGAGAGGCGTCTTTAGAATACTCTGTAATACAAACCATTTTACACCAGAATAAGCTACATCCTTTCTAATTTGGTCTGATGAGGCAAAGTTCTTTCAGCAGGGAGTTTACAATAGGCGAAATCTACATTTTTGGACTGAAAATCCACATATGGTGCTTGAAGTTGAAAATCAAGTAAAATTTTGAATAAATGTGTTCTGTTCAGTAATGAAGCAAGAGGTTCTCTACATATTTTATTCACGAGGAAAATTTTAATAGTGAGAGTTACTTAGAATTTCTTCGAAACGTAGTAGAAACATTTCTTGAAAATCTGCCACTGGCTAGATCTGCACATTCATGGCACCAGATGGATGGGGCACCATCGCACAATACAATAAGTGTGTATACCAAATTGACATCCTTGTTCGATCACCGTTGATGAGGAACATTTTTGTGGCCTGCATGATTTCCAGATCTAATATTTGGGGTAGGGTAAAATAATTGGTCTATTCTTCACCAATTCACAAAATAGTCAGGGCTTTGAAAAAGTTGAATTTTTGAATGCGACATTTGAAAATTGCCTGCGCCCATATGGTGCAAAATGGAATATCAGGTGTTTCAGAAAAATGGAAATATATCAAAAGCTGTAATAGATAAAATAACATAACTCAAGTTTTCCAAACTCACAACCAGAAGGCCAATCGAAAAATGTGAAAAAAATTTAGGTTTCTATTCAAAATGAGAAAGTTGGTACCGACTTTTGCATGTATAGCTGTAGGACAAAAATATTTCAGGTAGAACGGATATGACCGATTATGACAGCCTACCAAATGTCAAGTTTATAATCCAATAGCAAATTGAAAATACTACAATGCACGGTCCACGTAAATCACCCTGTATATGTATATATATATATATATATATAGAAAAAGTAGATAAATCGTGAGGATGCAGTCAAAAGTACTGGGCTGTTCTAAAGAAGGCTCTGTGTTATTATGTCAACGTTTCGAAAATTCTTTATTTTCTTCTTCAACACATCTACAAAGAAGGTTTACAATGCACAAATTTTCTTTTAAAAAACAAATAGGTTAAAAACATTACTCACTTAACTTGAGGTTAGTAGTGAAAAGTCAACATCAACAAAACACCTAAAAGTCATCCCTACTGAAGTGGATAACATCTATTAATAGTTTTTAACCTATTTGTTTTTTAAAAGAAAATTTGTGCATTGTAAACCTTCTTTGTAGATGTCTTGAAGAAGAAAATAAAGAATTTTCGAAACGTTGACATAATAACACTGAGCCTTCTTTAGAACAGCCCAGTACTTTTGACTGCATCCTCACGATTTATCTACTTTTTCTTTAACTAGTCAGTCAAGACTACCCTTCGCCTTAAATATATATATATATATATATATATATATATATATATATATATATATATATATATATATATATATGGGAAAATCTTTTTTGTCCTATCTATACATTTATGTTAAAGGCTCATAATACTTCTAATTTTGATACTTATCATAGATGTAGATGAGTCAGAAAGGCAGAAAGTATCCCTAGGTACTTTCTAATTAGGCTTCTAACCATTCAAATTCTTTGCCTTCTTCCCAAAATCCTATTTCGGGTTTTTGAATTTGGAATAGTGTAAGAGGCCTTTCAACCATTGCCTCAATCAAACTAGAAGAACATTAATATCTTCATTTCATTCAGAAGACGCTGTGAATACCAATAAAAGATTCAGATAATAAAAAGAAGATTTGTCTTAGTCGTCCCCAGGTGCGTCGAGAATAATACCAGGCCGTGAAGAGGATTTCCAAGATACAGAGGTGGATTGCCTTGTCGGAATTTGGGCACCTCCAACAAGAAGAATTCTTTCAAGCTGTTTCAAAATTCTTTTTCCAAGAATGGCGGGACCTCTCATAATCCCCGAACCTCCTCCAAAACCGCCGTATATATCAGTCTGCTTCCCAATGGAAAAGAGAATGAAAGTCCAAGAAATGATATCGGAATGGGAAAGCGAGATTCAAAGATATGGAATTTTTTCTAGTTATATTCCTGAAGACGCAGAATTAATAGCAAAATCCTTCAAAAGGTACGATAGAGCGGATACTTCCCAAACTGGGTAAGTATTATTAGATGGTTTATCGAAGGGTTATAGAATAAACATTAACATAGACTTTATGCGAAGGTAATAAAAAACGTTCCATTATCGTGTTAGTTAAACCATAACTTTTAGTAAAACAATTAGGATCGCAACGCTAAAACGTTTTTTAGTGGGACCTCACCATGGTAAGCATTTAGTGCCAGTGTGTATACGTGAAAGTTGTACTGAAGATGTGGATGGTGTTGGATTATTGTTTGTGAATGTTTTTTGATTTATTGTGTGTATTGATTATTTTTCAGAGTAAAAGAAACTGAATATGTATATATTGTGATAGAATTTTTGATACACGTTATGTCCTTAAGACATTTTTCCAAAAATTTGTGATTTTGTGAAATGCATAGATAACTAATACTAGTGATCTATTGTATACAACAATAGACCACTATTGGTATTAGTGGATTTCCAGAATGCTTTTGATATGTAGAAATGAGAGCAATCTAAAGATCTTTGAAAAAATATAGGATAGACTATCGATATACCAATATCATTTACAATATCTGAAAAAATGTATATATATTCATATATATATATATATATATATATATATATATATATATATATATATATATATATATATATATATATATATATCCACTTAAAAAAAGAAGGAAAATTTATCAAATTTAAAAAAGAGTTGAAAAAATATATTATGAGATTTCAATTAGATTAGGAAATTAGTTGTTACTCTGTGATAACAAACGTTGTTTGATTAACAGTTTCATATTATAATAAATAAATATATATATATATATATATATATATATATATATATATATATATATATATATATATATATATATATATATATCAGGGGCGGCTAGTCAAAGGAGGCTAAGGAGGCTAAGCCTCCTCAAAAATATTCCGTGTATCACTAATATATATATATATATTATATTGAATAGTCAGCATTCAGCATATTCATATTAATCAAAATCATATTATTTTATGCACCTACCTTCCTTTAAACCTACATTATATAATATAATTTATTAATTAAGATAGAAGGTATTTACATTTACTGCATTTCATTCATTTCAAGATTTGTGGCAACGCTGCGGAAAGCTTAGAAAGGTATATTCTCAACGTTCATTATGCCTGCCACAGAAAAGCAAACAATGGTGCAAATACTCCGATGAATACTTCATTGCAATAGTAAAGCAAAACACATGTGAATGGCAACACCGATCGCGACCCAGTCGTCTCCAGTCTTATACAATGTCGACCAATCACAACTAGAATTTCCCGTGACATCTAGTGAATTTCGTTGGAAATCGTAGTGTGATCTTAATTCGCTAATGGCCGCCGGAAATAGCTCGCGTATTGTGTTAAAATGAGTTTGATTACTGAAGTCAATTTCAAAAATTTCAATGGTGACTTAGTGGAATATTTGTTATCCCATAACTTTAGTGCTCTAAGTTATGAGGATAAAGTTTCGATAAAAACAGTGAGACCTACCCCTGAATTGAAGAATTTGGTGCAGCGTAACAGAAAACAAAACCGGTTTTAATACAAAGAATTATGAGAGACATACTTGCCTAACCGGATCACAGGTAAAAAATAAATTATTTTGTTGGCAGTGTTTACTTTTTACTAGTGAAAATGTCTCTGTTTGGGGCCGCTTAGGATTTGACGATTTAAAAAATTTATCACGTTCTTTGGAAAGGCACGAAAAATCCCAGGAACATGTCGTGTCGCGGATCAAATTTAAAATGTTTGAAAAAAAAAACATTATTAATGTTATTGATACAGCACGTGTTCAAGAGTTAGAAAAATACAACGAAAAAGTTAAGGAAAACAGAGAAATATTGGAGAAACTGGTCGACATTATATTATTTTTATGTCGCCAAGATATAGCGATTAGGGGACAAGATGAAACAGACGAATCTAGCAATAAGGGAAATTTTAAGGAACTCCTTGATCTATTTTGCAAATATGACGAAAAGCTGTATAATTTCATTAACAACGCTACAGTTTTCTCCGGAACCTCAAAAACAACTCAAAACGAAATTATAAACTCTGCTACCTATGTTTTGGAAACTTTTATCGAAAATGAACTTAAAAATGTTAATTTTTTTCCTGGCAAGTAGACGAGACAACTGACATTAGCTGTAAATCGCAGTTGTCGATAATATGCAGGTTCGTAAAAGATGGAACATTATTTGAGAGATTTTTACGTTTTCATAATGTCAGTTCTGGAAGGTCTGCCACCGATTTATTCGATTTTTTAAATGAGAAATTTTCGAAATTTAATTTTCAATCTAAACTTATAGCACAAACCTATGACGGCGCAGCGGTTATGGCTGGCCATTTAAACGGTCTACAAACAAAAATTAAATCTGTTTCTCCTCAAGCTATTTTTACACATTGTTATGCACATAACCTGAATTTGGTTTTAAGTAACGCTTGTAGTTCTATTAGGCAAGTTAGAATTTTTTTTCAAATTTATCTGCATTTTCAACATTTTTTTCAAAATCAACAACGCGCACAAAATTTTTAGATTCAATAGTAGGTAACAGAATTCCAAATAACGCACCAAATTTTAGAGGCTCTTAATTCTATAGTCGAAAGTGAGGAATTTTTCACCGATAAAGTAACTTTAAATACCGCACGCGGATTAATATCTTACTTACAAGATAAGGAATTTATATATTTTTTAAACATCTTTAGATTAATTTTTGAACAAACAGAAATAGTTTTTCAAATCTTACAGCAAGTTTTCAGATGTGATTTACTCACGAAATCGGCTCAAGTTTCTTTTGGAGAAAATTTCAGAATTTCGTGCAGAAGTTTATTTCAAAAAACTATTTTCTGTATTTCAAACGACTGATGATACGACTCAATTTAGCCCAAAACGAAAGAAATTCAGTTTCGCAGATATGGAGCCTCACTATAAGCAAATATTTTATGCAATTTTGGATACTATTAGGGGTCAAATAGAAATAAGGTTCTCTGATTTGAAAGAACTCTATTTCTTCGAATTACTCAATAAAAATTTGTTTACCGGATTTTCGGCTAATTTTCCAGATAACCTTTTGGAAAATTTATGTCAAAAATACACTTTTTTTGATAAGGTGGCCCTAAAAAGTGAACTGTGTGTTGTTTATAGTGACAATGAAATTTTGGGGCAAAATGAAAATCATGTGATGACTATTAAATACCTTTTTGATAATGATTTGAATCAAGATTTACCCCAAGTTTATAAACTCTTTTGTCTAATTGTTTCTATCCCGGTGACATCGGCTTCCGTAGAGCGCTCGTTTTCCACTCTTAAGAGAATTAAAACTTATTTACGAAATTCAATGAGCCAGGATCGTTTGAAAAATATTAGTTTGTTGTCTATTGAAAAGGAATTGGTAAAACTTTTGGCGAAAGACAAAAAATTTTATGCGGATATTATGGATTATTTTGCTAACGTTAAAGATCGCAGAATCCCGCTAATCTTCAAAAATATATAACTTTTTATTTGCTGTCCCACACATATTTTGCACATTTTATTTTTCACAGGTTTTGTTTGTGGTACTAGATACTTTATTACTTAGTATTATACCAAATAATTCGTTGTTCCTTGTAAAAATCTTAAAAGAATTTATTTTTTGTTTGATTTTATGTAAACATTATTTTTTATTTAAGGCTTCTGCCTTGGCATTGGCATCTATGCAGGAATTATAAAAAATAGATGTCTATGCCAAATAATTTATTTAAATTTTTTTTAGGTCTAAATGTATATTTTATTATTTTATTTTATTTTTATTTTGTTTTTCTTTTATGACAAGAATTTTATTTTAATCTATTTTTGGGAGGGTCCTATTCTATTTTTGGCAAGAAAAAACTCTCACCTCCCCGTTGGTTCTTCCTGGGCAACAATTGGTTAATTCCTCGAATAAGTAACAAATTCGTTAAGTAGATAGGTAGGTACCTATTTTGTGATAGAAAAAAAAATATGATGAATAGATGAATTGATTAGAATAGATGAATTGATTAATTGGCTGAGAAGAGTTTTTGTGAATATTGTAAATAGGAGTTGTAGGTCTCAAGGTATACACTCGAAAGTGAAAAAAAAATTTTTCCAAACAAATTAATAGCTTAGGGTGCTTGTTTTACTTTGATTCTAAATTATAAGGCGGTTGACCTTGAAATCCTGAAAATTTTCGCCTATGGTGTATTTTTTAACACCTCTTGTAGCCTCCTCAAACCAAAACCTCACGAGCCGCCACTGATATATATATATATATATATATATATATATATATATATATATATATATATATATATATATATATATATATATATATATATATATATATATATATATATGTATATATATATATATATATATATATATATAATACATATTCATATATGTATATATATATATATATATATATATATATATATATATATATATATATATATATATATTTATATATGTATATATATATATCTATATATATATATATATATATATATATATATATATATATATATATATTCATATATGTATATATTATATATATATATATATATATATATATATTCATATATGTATATATATATATATATATATATATATATATATTTATATATGTATATATATATATATATATATATATATATATATCTATATATATATATATATATATATATATATATATATATATATATATATATATATATATATATATATATAGATATGTCAAACTTTGTGTGTAAAAAATTGATAATAAGCACAATATAAAATGGAAGTTTTGGATGGATACAATAATGGGTCGTTTAAATATAAAACAAATACAAGCATATACAAAATACAAATAACCATGACATTCACATGCGGATATTAGTAAAATTTAGAGTTGATGAAAATCTGATGCTCAATCGCACTAGACAATGCGAGTACGACGCTAACCGAAAAATAAAACTATCTTGACGTTGACAATTGACAGCGGGTAGATCGAATCATGTAGTAGAGAAAGTACACAACACAAACACGCAACAAACGTCAACCTCACACCGTAACAAAATAAACATTTAAAACCTGTGGAGTTGTGAGAGTTGTGTTTTTTCATTCCTAACTTATTAAATATGAACTCACATAGGGATTTTACCATTTCATATATATATATATATATATATATATATATATATATATATATATACGATATTCTTCCTTATTTATTCTATTACATTGCACGTAGCAAGCACGTGGAGACTTAATCCTGATCAGATTGTTTTGAATTTTGTGCCGGTGCGGTGAGTTTTAATTTATTTCGCTGGCGTATTGTTTTTAAAACGAGTTCGGTTACTGAAGTTAATTTTAAAAATGGTGACTTAGTGGAATATTTGTTATCCCATAACTTTAGTGGACTAAGTTTAAACTTTTAATAAAAACATTGCGACCTACCCCGGAATTAAACAATTTGGTGCAGCGTAACAAACAACAAATCGCGGTTTTAATATCAGAAATTATGAGAGACATCCTTGGCTATAACCGGATCACAGGTAAAAAATAAATTATTTTGTTGGCAGCACTTTTTACTAGGGAAAATGTCTCTATTTGGGGCCGCTTAGGATTTGACGATTTAAAAAATTTATCACGTTCTCTGAAAAGGCACGAAAAATCCCAGGAACATGTCGTGTCGCGGATCAAATTTAAATTACTTGGAAAACAAAAATAATTAATGTTATTGATACTTGCTAGGCAACAGTTGATTAATTCCTCGAATAGGTAACGAATTCGTTAAGTAGGTGGGTAGGTACCTACATATTTTGTGAAAGAAAAAAAAATGATGAATTGATTAATTGCCTGAGAAGAGTTTTTGTGAATATTGTAAATAGGAGTTGTAGGTCTCAAGGTAGACACTCGAAAATGAAAACAATTTTTTTCCCAAAGAAATTAATATTGTAGGGTGCTTGTTTTACTTTGATTTCCTTTAAATTATAAGGCGGTTGACCTTGAAATCCTAAAAATTTTCGCCTATGGTGTATTTTTTTAACACCTCTTGTAGCCTCCTTAAACAAACACCTCACGAGCCGCCATTGATATATATATATATATATATATATATATATATATATATATATATATATATATATATATATATATATATATATATATATATATATATATATATATATATATATATATATATAACAGAATGAAACAGATTAAGAATAATATTAGGTACCTATTAGGTCATTTCATCATTTTCCATACATTTCCGTCCGCTGCTGGGCATTGGCCTTCTCCAGATATTTACACATCTCTTTGTTTTGAGCGGTTTCATCCCAGTTGGTATTTATTCTTTCCACGTGATTTCGCCCAATCTCTTGGGAGGTCCTCCGGTCCTCCTCGGTTTCGCTTTTCAGAACATGGTCTTTACTCTAGAACTTTTTTTGTCCATCTACCATCTTTGTGCACTGCGATATGACCTGCTCATCTCTATTCAAATTTAACGTCATCCGCGAATACAATAATACTTTGGAAAATTCATTAAAAACGTTGATGATTCATCAAATCAACGGAGCTGGTTTCATGAATTCTAATGATATTACTATTCATATTTCAAGGGAGAAAGTTAGAACATTTTACGTCGGCGCCCCACGCGATACAGAACTTCGCATCTAAGGTGGCCACCTGTGTAAAGTGATATGAGTGTTCGAAGTTTGGCGTTTCTATTTTTCTTAAAGTGAGATACCTATCGGTTTCTGATTCTCTCTTGAAGGATGAATGGTGATTCCATGTCGTCAGATCATGAAATAGGCTCCGTTGAAAGGTTTATTTGATTGATCATCAATTTTTCAAATTAATTTCCCAACGTACTTACAAAGCTGATTTTTATAATTCTTCCAAAATCAAATCATGAAAAATATACAAGTTGGCCATGGTCAATTTAATATAATATTGCATAAAGTGAACAACTTTCCAAGGAAGCTGGTTATATGTATTCCGCGACGCGAAATCAACATTCATAATCCAACGGTGAATTTAGAAAACGTAAAGTTTTTTTTCCTAGTTCCCTTGGAAGGTAATTTTTAAAATTATTGAAATATTTTCTTTGTTCACTTTATGTAATAATTCTTCCACATAAAAACCTTCTCCATGAAAAAACACTCTAATCTATATATATATATATATATATATATATATATATATATATAGATATATATATATATATATATATATATATATATATTTATACACTCACGGACAAAATTATTGCATATTTTATTTAAGGTCTTCATTCCTAACTCATTCAGGAAAGCAACAACATCGACACGATACATTAGTTTAAGACAATATGATAACAATTTAGTACTTAGTATTTCCTCCTCTATCTCTAACGATAGCCTGCATCCTCTTAGGCATACTGCGCAAAAGATCTTTGATAGTTTCTTGTGGTATTCGATTCCATTCTTCTTGTGCAGCAATCTTTAATTCTACAATTGAGTTAGGAGCTGGATTTCGTGTTCGAATTTTGTTTTAGGATGTCCCATACAAGTTCTATGGGATTCGCGTCAGGACTATATGGTGGCCACTCTAGCTTCCCGAGATCCTCAATGTACTAGTTTACTGTTCTTGCGGCATGGGCACGGGCATTGTCGTGCATTAGCACAAAGTTATTATATCCAATAAAGCCGGCATATGGTGTTACATGTTCTGCAAGGATTTTAAGTATGTACAAGTCAGCATTCATCCTTAAATTCACTTCAATGAGCTCCGTACGACTCTCCCAACTAATGCCAGCCCATAGCATAATGGAACCACCACCAAAGCTAAGATTTCGAGTTTGTACAAGATTACATTCTGCGAAACGTTCTCCTGACCTTCTGTACACTAGACTAAGTCGATCAGGCTTCCATAATTGTATTCTTGTTTCGTCTGTAAAAAGAACTTTTCCCCATTGATGTTCATTCCAGTCAGCATGTGCTCTTGCAAATTGTAACAGTCCGATTTTATGGCGTGAAAGAAGCCGAGGAACTCTAGCAGGACGTCATGGCTTTAAATCGACTTCCTTAAGTCTCCTTTTAGCTATGTCTTATATATATATATATATATATATATATATATATTATATATATATATATATATATATATATATTATATATATGGTTATGTATATAATATATATATATTATATATATATATATATATATATGTATATATATATATATATATATATATATATATATATAATATATATATATATATATATATATGTATATATATATATATATATATATATATATATATATATATTTATATATATTTATGTATTAAAATTATTTGAAAATGAAATTAATCGAATTCTAGATGTACGTACTAAAATTTGAATAGAAATCGAATGTTTAATTTTCATCTGTTCCGTTATTTATTGCTCATTACTACTTTTAAATGAACAATTCAATAGGTTACACATTGAAGTGCTATGATCTAGAGAGATTTATCATCAAATTCAAATATATATTTTTTTTAGAAGTGGAAAAATCGTTATTCAGTTAGCAAGGAGAAAGAGTGAATGTCTGTTAGCATTTGCCGCTGAAATTCCCATTTATATGAGTCCAAATATTGATGAGGGCAAAAGAGAATGCAAAATATTCTTTCCTGATGGTTACGATGAACCTTTAGAACCTGAGAGCGAAGATGAGGCAGAGAATGATGAAGAATTTATATCGATCAGAACCGAGGAACTACATTCAGGTGTACCATCCAGTGATCATGCTACTGATGTTGTGTCTATGGTCAAGTCACAAGTGGAGGAAGGACCTGAAGTGGAAATGCCAATAGAAACGAGTGTGGAGACGGAGCTAGAAACTCTTGAAGAATCCATAATTGTCGAAGAAACTCAAAGTGAACAACAGTCTCAAGTCGAAGTTTGAATGAAGATTTAACCCAGTTTTATTCAAGTTAGATTAATTTTCGAAATATATTTTCTATGAGTTTTCTAGTTTTTTCTAATTGTTTGAAAAATATACTTTCAAACGAATAATACATACAAAATGAACTATAGTTATTATATGGCTTATATTCTAGGTTAGCCAGGTTTCACACCATCAAAATGATCTTTTTGATATAATTTTTAAAAAATGTGATTGACACGCTATTGAATTTTCAGCATGCGTCAAAAATATTTTTTTTATACTTTTAAAAAATATCTTTGGGGTGGTCTGGTTCCGTGTCACCCCATACAAATGATCTGCAGTTGATATATTATGTTCATTTTTGACAATAAACTACAATTTGAGTGATTTCATGCTGGGTCAATAATATTTCTCAACATAAATATTTTACCTATCTTTTACGCTTCACATTACCTGCCCCACCTGTAAATGTAAAACAGACTAACCATTCCATACGAAACTATCATAAACGGTTCTTTTGAGCTACATAGCTAAGGACGCACGACGCAGCAAAACTAACATATTGCTGCTGAAAAAAATTATTTCGCAAAATTCCCTCAACATTTATAACAGCGTATATTGATACTGAATTTCAAAGTCAACATTAGTTATGCATTCATCTTTGACTCTGTTATGAAACATATTCAACAAACGTTGTTCTCAACTTTCTATATCGAAATCCTTCAGAAATTTTTGGTGACATTTAAAAGGATTTTTTTCATTTAGCGCCCACTTGATACCGTCAAACGAAAATCTAATCTCCCTTGTAGTTAATCATTTTCTGAATTATGTTAGTGTTATTATATTATGGGTATCTTCTCGAAATTACTTGCATCAAAACAAAATAATTATGTATAATATTAAGAAACATTACCTTATTTTTTTAAACGGTGTGCTGAAACACAATTGCAATTTTTCTGATGCTTTTCACCGTGTTAGTGAGCTCGCGATTATGTAGTATATTGCTTTAATAGGAATATAAATGAACAACCCTCTAAAACTTATGAGTTGCCATGATATTCCCGGCATTTGAATCCGAGAATAAGTGAACCTACCTTAAACCATCTAGTCTAGATTACACCACCACAGGAGAAATCACAATGTAAAATCTAGACTTCTTTCAGCTACATAAGTTCCCAGATTCATACTATATTATGCTTAATCATTACAATCAAATAATGAAAAACATACTTGTGTAATTGACCATGGTCAATTTCATACATTACATAAAGTGAACAAGAAGAATTCTTTAATAATATAATATGATTGTGAACATCGGTGATGAGTACACATTGCAGATCGGTGTCCGTGTATTTCAGCTTATTAAAGTGGTAAAAACCTAACAAAGTGAACTATAAGTGGTACTAAAGTGCAGGGCCGGCCTAAGAGGTGTGCGAAGTATGCAGCCGCACACTCAAGCCTTTTGCAGGGGCATTAAATTGACCAATTTTTGTAAAAAAAAAAAATAATAAATTTGGAAAATTTTTAGAAACTGATTTAAATATTGGGCAAAAATATTTTAACTATACTCGCCGGCATATCATTGGAAGCTTGGACACTAAACAGCTGTACACTCCCCTCTACACCCCTCGCCCAGCGTCGTGCCAGTTTGTGGATTGAAAAATTAATTCACACGGCTAAAAATCCCAAGCTTCCAATGATTTGCCGCCGACTATAGAAGGAATTTTGTCTTAAAACTATTACAGTTAAAATTCAAGGTAAAACCGAAGATCTACCCGACTACCCCAATGAGTTCTGAAATACAATAAGTCTGATGCCCTTGACCAAGGTCCAAGGTCAGTAGAACAGTCGTCTCGTGGCGGGACGCGGAAAATGTTGTGACTCATCTTCCTGCCTACCTCCCCCTCACCCGGCATTTCTAGCCAATTAGCGTCTGAAATTAAGATCGTAGCGCCGGAACGGCTAATATCGGTACTAGAGCATGGGCAATTAACGGATTGGTTACATTGTTTGTAATGGTATTTACGTTCATTTTATTCTAAGTTTTCGAACGTTTAGCTTCGTAATTTGTGTTTTTTTGGACTTCGTATTTTCCAATGGTTTTCATCATTGAACATGAAAATCAATAATAAAATAAAGGAGAGGACGAATAAATTAATTGGTTGGAGGAATTATGTATACATCATGAAAAGGCAGTATGATAGAACACCTATTTATTTAAAAAGTAAAAAAATCTTCAAAAGTTTCAAGAAAACATCTCTGACATGTCTACTTTCATTACCAACTGAAGAGGTTTTGAGTATAATGGACAAAACTAAGTACTTACCAGCAAAAACTGAAAGAAACAACATGAATTAAAAGAAGAATTAACATGAATACTCTGCTTGAATGATTTGAAAGTTATGAGTTATTATATTTTTTTAATTTTCCTGACGTATAACAGCTTTCCTAAAAGTACGGTGGACTTCTAAGAGTCTGGTTTTTTTATAGAAACTCTGTTTTTCCTGGTTATATAATTGAATATTTTAGTTTTTACCTAGCTATAGAGTCAAGTTTTATTTCATATTCTTGATGTCATGATAAACTGTTATTTTGGTTGTGCAAATAAACATTATTTATTATTATTATTTTAATAGTACCTATCTCTGCTTGTTACATGAAATAAAATACAATTATCTAGAATCTCTGGATGATGGCCCAGGTTCAGATTCCGATAAAAGTGGAAGATTTTCGTTGGAATAGCATTGGACTTCAAAAACCCTGAGTTTAAGGTTAGCTGAAAATTGCACAATATCAGTTGGTATAATTCAATATGGAAAAATTCACAAACTTACTGCGGGGAAAATAATTATTCTCAGTAAACTGTAAAGAACAACTCTCTTATGTTCACAAGAACAATAAAGAGTTAAGCTTTCATTAGTTCATTTGTCATAATAGTGATTATAGTACAAGGAAGAGTACTGAACATATCAAGTCAATCAATAATGAATCAAATTGTCATACATAAATTTAATGTTCTACAAGGCGCAAAAGTGCACAAAAACTGTGTTTTTGGACCTTAAATTTCAAAAAATTCCATACCCCCCAGACCCCCCTGCAGGGGCATAAAGTTTAAGTCTCGCACACTTGCAATTTTCGCCTTAGGCCGGCCCTGCTAAAGTGAAGCTTGAAACTCTGACTTTCTGTTTGAACAACAAATACAAAGTAATAGTGAAGGTGTCTTTAGAAAATTGGAAATTAAGTTGATCTTAATTGGTGAATAATGATAAATCGTGAAATTCAACGAGTTACAAAAAATGTAATCCAGATGTCTGGATACTGATAAGAGATTTCTGGTAAATAAATTTTAAGAAACTCGAAATAAATAAAGGAGTCCATACGCTTCCGAACATCACTGATGTGTTTTGTTGCTTATGGTGGTTGATCATCATACCAACGAGAGTGACCATGACTTGCTTAGGATGTAATACAGAAGTGAAAAGAAATGATTAAAATATCAAATGCATTATGTGTAAACTAAAGTATCATTTAAGGTGTACCGATGTGAATTCGGAGGTATTATCGATTATAAATGTGAACGAAAATGTAAACTTCACATGTAACTACTGCATTAAGATTGATGTTAATAGTGAAATTCAACAACTGAAAGCCTCATTAAAAGAATGTGTAATGGAAATAAGAAAACAATCGGAAATGATCAACGGGTTAATGAATAATAAAAATTACAACTATGATAGTTCACTTTACTCCGAAGTAGCTCGCAGAAATGAAGAGGTTCTTTTACTCAAACCCGTAAATGAGAAACAAACTAATATTGTCACAAGACAGGACCTGGTGAATAACATCGATCCAAGCAAATTGGCTGTAGGAATTCAAAATGTAAGAAATATAAGCAAAGGAGGTGTTTTAATAAAGTGTGCAGATGCAAACTCGAAAAATACACTAATTAATAAAGTAGAAGAAGTAATGAATAACAGATATAAGGTAGAAGAAGGGATGAAAAGATCTCCAAGAATAATAATTGTAGGTGTGGAAGAAGATAAAATAAAACTTGATGAAGAAAGTATCAAGAAAGTACTAATTGAACAGAATGATATTGAAATGTTGACAGAGGATATTGAAATAATCGCAAAGTATATGAAGAAAAATAAGAAATCTGGCAGTATTATAATTGAAACAAAACCGAAGCACTTCAATACATTATTGAAAATGGATTCAATGAACTTGGGATGGCGAAAATGTAAGTTATACGAATATTTCAATGTTAAAAGATGTTTTAAATGTCTAGCATATGGTCACAAATCAGATCAATGTACGCAAAATGTTTACTGTGGAAAATGTGCCGGTGACCACAGTAGTACAGATTGCAACATTGAAATTATTAAATGCATAAATTGCTTACGAGCATCTGAAAAATTTAAAATAAAAATCGATACCGATCATAATGCTTTTGATAGAAATTGTATATGCTATAAAAGAGCAACTGATCAAGCATCAAAAAAAACTAATTATGCCTTATAACAACGAAAAAATAATAATAGTGAATTGTTTTACTTAAATTGCCAAGGTTTGATTAACAATAAACATCAAATTGAATTATTAATGAAAAATAGAAAGCCAATTATTGTATGTCTGAGTGAAACACATGTAGATGAGTCCATATATGATAAAGAGTTGAAAATAAATGATTATAAAATGGAAAAATGCTTAACTAAAAATAGAAGAACTGGAGGAGTACAGTTGTATGTCAGAAAAGGTCTCAAATATAAATGTGTAATAAACGAAGTAAGAGATGATTATCTGTGGGCTTTGGCTATTGAATTTAGAGTAGGCACAGATGAATATTTTCTGGTTTGCATCTATCACTCACCAAATAGAGGAGATAATCTTTTTCTTGAATGTATGGAGGAACTCATACAAAATGTTGAATTGGGCAAAATAGTAATTATTGTTGGCGACATGAACTTGGACTATCTAAAAAACACCTATTACTGTAAAAAATTTAAGAATTTAATTTGTAGACATGGCTATTACCAACAAATTAATGATTACACAAGAGTTACTAGAACTAGCTCTACGTTGATTGATTACATTATTACGAATAAAAAGAACCTCCAATGTGAAATAATAAAAAAATCCAAGAATTAGCGACCATTTCAATTTGAAAGTTAACATCATAATGCCTGAATTGAATCATGATAATCTAACAATTACCAAACGAATAATGAAAAATTATAATACAACTGAATATCAAACTATATTAAGAAATAAAAAATGGAACAGCAACTTGTCAGATGTTAACCTTCTTACGAGTAATTTAATATCTAACATAAAAGATTCACTAGATGAAATTTGTCCCACAAAAATGATAAAAAGAACGCAGAGGTATTACTAAAACAAATGGATGGACCATGAAATTCTTGATTTAATTAAAGAAAGGGATACTCAATTTGGTAAAGCTTCGTTTACAGAGAATGAATCCGACTGGAACATATATAAAGATATGAGAAATAGGGTAACGGAAAAAATACGATACAGTAAAACAAAATATTACAATAGTGTATTTTCAAATCGTAACAACAACGAAATATGGAAAGAATTGAAGAAGATATTACCTAATGAGAATAAAGAATTAAGTCCTATTATAAAATTTAATAATACTGAAGAACATATAGAAAACAATATTGCAAGGAAATTCAACTTATATTTTTTACGTAGCATTGAAGAAATAAGTAGCCACATCCCAAAATTTAATCAACATGATGAGATCCTGAAAAAGATTAATCAAAAGAATGTGATGAATGTATTTAAATCTTTGTCAATGAATGACTTAAGGGAAATTGTAAGAAATTTGAAACATACCACTAATGTTGACGACTTGATTAATACGAAAGTAGTAAATGATGCTTTCGAAATTATAGGTCATTGCTTTCTGGAGGTGATGAATACATCACTGCGAGACGGAATGTTTCCTGGAGTATATGGAAAGTATCGTATATAACGCCAGTACCAAAAATTTTCAACACAATTAATTCAGATGATCATAGACCCATAAACACGGTTCCAATATGTGAAAAAAATATTAGAAAATACAGTAAATAATCAGTTGTTAGAGTTCTGTGATGCTAACAATATTTTAATGGACAATCAATCGGGTTTCAGAAGAAACTATTCATGTGAATATTCGATAATTAATGTATGTGATAATTGGTTTAAATCAATCGATAAGGGTGATATCGTGCTGGCGGTTTTCTTAGATTTCCGGCGTGCATTTGAAACTGTGGACAGAAGCTTGTTGGTTCGTAAGCTGAGTAGAATGGGGTTTGGGGGTACAGTTCTAAAATGGATAAAGTGCTACTTGGAACAGAGAAAACAAAAAGTTAAATTCAGAAACTCTATATCTGGAGAATTAAAAACCAAGTTTGGAGTTCCACAAGGGACTGTTCTGGGGCCCACTCTCTTTAATTTGTATATAAATGACATTGTTCATTATGTTAATAAATGTGAGCTAACTATGTTTGCAGATGATACAATGATTTATGTAAGTGGAAACAATTTGAAACAAATGACAGATGATATAAATTTTGACTTGAATAATGTATATAAATGGCTTTGCGATAATAACCTTAGTGTAAATATAAGTAAATCTAAATTTATGGTGATAGGCAGTAAATATAAGTTGGGTCTTCTTGACTACGAATTATTAAAAATAAATGTAAATAGTAATGTGTTGGATAGAGTGAGTGATATTAAATACTTAGGGTTTTTTCTTGATGAAAATTTGAATTTCAAAAAACATACAGAATATATTATGAGGAAAATATCAAGAAAATGTATTTTGTGAGTAGAAATAGACACTTGAATGGGTTTACGAAACGTTTAATATATAATGCTATAATTATGCCACATATAACTGTTAGTCACTAATGATGAATATCAATCAAAGTGAACTGCAAAAACTACAGAAATTACAAAATAAATTAATGAGATTAATTTTGGGTTGCAACAAATACACTCCAATTAACCTTATGTTGGGCATATTACAATTTATGAGTGTCAAGCAGAGGATGATTTTTGGGGCTCTTAAGATCATTTATAAAATTAAAAATAAGTTAGTTCCAAACTACATATATAACAAAACTCAACTTGTAACTGATATCCACAAATACTCTACAAGAAATATAAATAATTTTTATGTACATAATGTTACTTCAAATATGCTCTTTAATAGCTTGTTGCACGGAGGTTTAATTGTTTTCAATGATTTACCAAATAACTTGAAACAATGTAATAATTATGAACGGTTTAGAACTGGAGTTATAGGTTATATTTTCGAATATGTTGCACCTGTTTAGTTTAAGTGATTTAATTGTCACTGTATTGTATTTCATATAGCTTTGCTAATAAACATTATTATTATTATTATTATTATTAATAATTTAAAAATTATCAAACAACTTTCCAAGGGAGCTGGTTATACCAACGTATTCCGCAATGCAAATATTTAGGGTGTTCCAGAATAACGTCAGAAAATTTCGAAAGGTTATTCTTAACGACATTTTAAGTAAAAAATTTCCCATGAATGTAGGTCCGCAAATGCTTCCTCGACGAAATACAGGGTGTTAAAGTTTGAAAAAAAATTACATTTTTTTAAATATCTTCTAAATTAAGAAAGCTATCAAAATGAACTCAAAATAAAACTCTATAAACTACTGCTTGAAGTTTTTCCAAAACTGTTAAGGAACGGAGAATAAGGGGGTTACCGTGGGTTTCATTTAACAATATTTTTGAGGCAGGTCATTATTGGTGAATAAAAATGAAATAATCAATAAATTTGGAATTTTTTGAATCAATTTTTTCTTTTGCTTCAATTCAATATTCTCAAGCGTTTTCAAGATAATTAAGCATAATTCCTTTAAAACATTTTCCTGGAAAAAATATTTAAGAATTAAAAATGTGGTTGCCATGACTACTCGCAATCGCAATGCCGAACTTATACCAGAAATAGATTTAGTATTTTGGAAGGTTTTCGCTTTGTTCTATTTCGTGAAAAAAAACGCTTGAGAATATCAAATTGAAGCAATGGCCTCCCTCAAAAATATGGGTTAATGAAACTCACGCTACCACTGTATTCTCCGCCCCTGAACAGCTTTGGAAAAAATTACAACACTAGTGTATAGAGCTTGGGGAAACTATAACAATGTCCTAAAGTTAATTTTAATAGCTTTCGTGGTTTCGAAGATGTTTAAAAAAATTATATTTTTTCTCAAACTTCAACGTCCTTTATTTCGGCGAGGAAGCATTTACGGACCTATACTCATAGGATTTTTTTTTCTCAAAATGTCTTCAGGAATAACCTCTTGGAATTTTCTGACTTTATTCTGGAACACCCTGTATAATTAATAAAAAATAATTCACCGTTGGATTGGGAATCCAGATTTTGCGTTGCGGAATACGTTTAACCAGCTCCCTTGGAAAATTGTTCGATAATTTTTGAATTATTGAAGAATTTTCCTTCATGTAGTCTAAATCATTTCACTTTTCAGTACATCTTAGATTGGTTTGTGATATGTAGTATCCTACCTTAGATCTTCTACATTACACCAGCACAGGAGACACAGTTGGTCGCACAATGTGAAATCTAGACTGCTTTTAGCTGCATTAATTTCACAGTTATTTACTTTGTGTTACACCATTACACTTTTCAGAACATCCTATATTGGTTTGTGGTATGTAGTATCCCACCTTTAGACGGTCTAAATTACACCAGCACAGGTGACATCGTTGGTTGCACAATATAAAATCTAGAGTTTTTTAGCTACATGTAGGTCACAGCTTTTTACTATATGTTAAATCATTAGACTTTTCAGTACATCTGATATGTGGTATGTAGTATCTACAGTTTATTTATAAATAAGGAAATCAATGTAGTGTAGTTTTCAGTCAATGTGAAAATATACAAATAGGAGTGAATTTGCAGGTGACTCTCACAAGAGATACTATGGAGGAAATAATGTACTTCTCCGATATGCGAGTCGAAGATTTCAACTTTGAAGAAAATCCAAAGAAACCTATAATGGGCGTTACGCTTAAAAGATCGTCTGAAAACCTTCCACGAGATGTCATAGACGATATCGTATTACAAGTCATTTATGGAAATTCAAGAAGACATCCTGGTGACGAAAACTCTCCCAGTCGAAAATTCTTACGAACAGATCCAGACGGAAGAACGTTCATTGGTATGTGGGCTCCGCCAAATACGCGATGTAAAGCTTTATCCTTGAAATTATTGTTTCCTTCGCTTTCGAAAGCATATAAACTACCTGAACATAAACACAAACCTTTGCATGTTGCAATGGCTTTCGATGCTTTTAAAACCAACGATTTGATGAAATTGCTTAAAGAGTATTCTGGTGGAGTTATAAGATACGGATTTTTTAATTCTGATCAACCAACTGAAGCTCAGTTAATAGCAAAGACTGTAGAGGAGTTCGATGCACGATTAATGCCTCCAACTTAGTAAGTGAATACTAATTATATAGTAATTTAAATCAAACTGAAATACAACTTGGATTATTATTAATACTGCACGCCGAATAAAAAAATTCGTTACTGAAAATAAATCCAAATCAACTAGAATAGAACACGCCTTGATTCTACTAAAATTGGTGTATTCACAGGAAATATATGGCTAATAAAATTTTAAAAACTATACAGAAAATCCAACCAATAAACATCAATGAAGCTGAAGTTAAAAATAACAAAAAATTTAACTATTCTTTTCCTGAAATTAAAGCTACTCATCTAACAGTAATTAAACCCAAATCACTGTTACTATCTATATGCACTTCCAAAAATAGACAAAATAGATTGCCCTATACTATATAGGTACACCCAATTGTATCCTACATATACCTATGCACCAGCAAACAAAATATGAAAATATCTCAAAATTAATTTACCTACTTTAATGAAACATAATCCTAAATATTCTTTAGTTTTAACTATTGACATTAAACTATTGCAGATACAACTCAATTCAAAATTAGTTTCTTTCGATGTAATTAACCTCTCCGTCTATTTCAACTACAGCTTTATTGAATATAATAACCGAAAAAATACAAATGAATAATGAAAGACAAAGTTATATTAAATTCAATAATACTTATTCTCAACAAATTTTAATGGTCCACTTAGAAAGTATACCTAGTATGTTTTATTCTACTTACATTAAAAAAAGTATATTATACTTCAAGTGCGTGAAGTAGACATTTTTACTCAACGGAGTTTGCGAAACGAGAGAAGCAAGTGAAGCAGCCACGCGAGTGTAAAAAGGTCTTCACGCAAGTGTTGCGCACTATACTTTTTCTACGGCAGTAAGAATAAGCAAATTAAAAAACCAAAAATCAGTTGGAATAAATTATTTGATTTCCTTTATTATAATAATTATTATTTTAAGGACTAATATAATCACAAATGTCAATATTAAGTTTGATGCTGATGGTATTCTTCAACATAGAATAGTGACTCCAAAGTGTTGATGATTGGAAGTTTTTTGCCAGTCTTGACAAGTATGTTAACATAACATTTTCCGAAAACGATTGAATATTTTACTCTGTGCGCCATAACAAAAATTTTTGATACGTGTTTTCATTAATCTAGAGAAATTTTTGCAATAACGATGCACTTTCTGCGTTTGCTGCTTCCGTTATATTTGTTGGAATAAACGGTTTTTCTGTACTTGATTCCATGATTATTAGCACGCACAACACATTCAAAAAAACACCAATGAGTATTAGCTTTCATGGCAGTGATGCGTAAAATAAATCCCATAAGAATAGCATTGCACTTTACGCACCAATATTAAAACTTGAACTTCACACATTTTATCGAGTGTAAAGTTGTATTTCAGAAATAGTGGTATAAAAAATATTTTTATTTTTCACTTGTATATTATAAGTTTATTTCACCTTGGATACGGTTGCTATAAACACACTCATTATGCCCTAGGCCTTTATGCCCACATTTGCGGGCATAATGGATTTAAAACGCCCGCTTATTGTACTAGGAGAAATGAAGCAAATTTCATTGATTAAATACTTCATAATCCTTGTCGTATAAGACTCTGGATTTCTCCGGCAATGAATTATTCGCAGCTTTGGCTGCATTTTCTATGATATTCTTGGGTAAATTCATTTTCATTTCCATTATTTCTATAAGACTACACAAAGAAAGCAGCAAAGGCTTTCACTAAATTTGATGACAAAAATAATCACAAACGTCAAAATATCAACAAATGACATGCCTACTATGAGAAGGAAAATGGATAGGAGCAATGAAACGATTTTAAAATCGCTTTTTCATCATAATATAATAATTTTTTCTTGAAAAATAAAATCTTGTATGCACCGCGTGCGTTACTAGATCCTTATGCCCATCGGGCAACATTCATCCCTCGGGCCAGAGGCCCTCGGGCCGAATGTTTCCCTCGGGGCATAAGGATCTATATAACGCACTTGGTACATAAATAACTATTTCCGCAAACGTCAAAAAATTACGACTTTTTTAACCTCAGTTCTTGATTTTGGAGTTTGATTTCACAGACGTCATTTTGTTTTCACTTTTTTGTCCGGCCGTGAGCGTACAAAAAAGTACACTTTTTGTACGCTCACGGCAATTTCAAGAACGTCGGGTGGCGTACAGTTGGGTTCCGAATCCGACTCAATATAATCTGTAAGAAAAATTTTATTTTACTACAATATCTTATTTCTTAATACTCGGGTAGGTACTCACCAAAAACGCACAGTGCTATATAATGCGCAGATAAGTGAATGTTTCTGACAATTATTTTGTTGAATTGTCGAATTTGTGTTGCCTTGACACCTACAAAACCATTTACTAAAGCAATCTAGTTTTACGTTTTTTCATATCTAATCCTTTTTAAAAATATTATCTTAATTCTATCGTTTGAACACCGTTTGCGGAAAAAATCGCATGTTTTATTCGGAGAAAAGCAATTTTTGTGGCTCGTCTAAAATAGACAAATATTTAGTCTCGCCACAAAAAGTATAACTTTTACTAACCTAATAAAACAATATACTATTTCTTCAGAAACTATACGTTGATATTTTCTGTATTTGGACAGGCACAGATAGACAATTAGATTTATTTTTAAAATTGGTAAACTCATTTCATCAATCAATAATAGTCTAAGATCCCAAGTAAGGTCGACCTTCACTCATCTGTTTACCAGATAAAAATAATTTTTTTAAATCTATGTTTCTGAGCACAGGCCGAGGGGGTTGCCGTGAAAAAAATTTTCATAACAATAATTAATTAAAATTACAAAATGTGATTATTTTTTCAAAATTCACCGACATTCTTGCCAAACGAACTCAACTCCGAAGGAAAGCATATAATATACACAATATGCTATAGCTAGTTGCCTACCTTTTTCTGGTCCATATTACCTGGTTTCCGTCTATAAACAGGTCAGTTGAAATGAGTAATTGCGCTCATCTGCTTACCACTTGAAATATATATAAAATTAAGGTAATTTTATTGCAAATGAAGTAATATAGGGTTGCCTGCAAAAATCCGTTTATAAATAACGGTGGCCAGGCTTTCAAATTAAAAAATTGAAGCGAGCAAATAGTCCAGGAGTCTTGTTAAAAAAATCGGGGTGAGCTGGATTCAATTCCGAAATTAACGAAAATTTAAGGGATTATTTGGGGATGTCTTTGTTGAGTTTTCGAACACGAGGACCCGGAGCTTATTTTTACGGGAGGGCAAAATAACCTCAATTTTTCGGACCGTTACAGATTTTATTCCCATATCTTCTGAACCATGTGGTTAAGCAAAAAATCCGGCAAAACCACGTGAAAGGGAATTAAATTTTCTTCAAAATTCATTGCTCAATAATACCCGAGATACAAGCTATCAAAAAAAGGTAAAATTTCTTAAAATTTGAAAAAAAGCAGAAAACAGCAAGTTTTCGGATAATGAAATTATACTTTCACACATATCTATGTATTATTACACATATTATGCATATATACTTCATCACATCTCGCCTGAAACCCCTCTTCTCTAACTCTTCCTTCTCTTTCCCCCTTTCGCTGGTTTGAAGTACCCTCTACATGTGCATAATGCGACGTGTTTTTTTTCAGTGACTTTCTCACTCTCGTCCAAGGCCGTACCGAGGGGGGGTTTTCCTGAATGAAATAGAGTGAAATTTACTCGATATTTTGCTATCAGTAAGTGAAATATTGCATAATCTAATTAATGCATTGAACTGGCAACTGGCCTTGTTTATGCATCACATTTATGAAGACAGGAGACCTTACTCGCGGCCACCGGTATAACGCCTGGTCTGCTCACAACCAAAGTATTTTGTCTTTAATTTTATAGAATACGGGAACTGATTCCTGTTAAGTAAGCAAAATCTCAAAGACCGCTGCTGAAGCGTTTGTCTGAAACGGATCACGTACTCTCCTCAAAGGGATTTTGAATGGTACGACGGGATGAGACTCAAGTGCGGAGATCAAAATTTAGTAAGCCATACAGTATATGAGTCCTAAACATCAGAATGAATTGATCAACATATGCGGAGAATTAATCCAGAAAGAAATTGTGAGAATTGTTAATAGGTAAAACAAAAGCATTTTCAGTTCTTGTGGACGAAACAGCGGATATCACTGGTCATGAGCAAGTCTCAATGTGTGTAAGGTACACTAAATCAGAAAGATCTAACTTTTTTATTTACAAGGAAGATTTTCGTCAAAACTGACGACACAACGACAGAGGGGCTAGCAAAAACAATTTTTTCAACTCTAAAAGACTTAGGAGTGGACATGAAAACTATGATAGGTCAAGGGTACGATGGAGCATCTGCTATGAAGGGCTCATTCAAAGAGGTGGAGGCAATAGTGAAAAAGACTTTTCCTCAAGCACTGTATGTCTACTGTAGATTCAACTCTCTGAATTTGGCATTATGTCACTCCTGTAGTGTCCCATGTGCTTGAAACTGTATTGAAATCATAAAAGCTGTCACAAACTTTTTAAAAGTATCTCCACAAAGGACAGTTGTATTGCAATCCTCCATGAAATCGAACATTCCTAATACTAAATGGCAAACTTTAACAGCCATGTGCGAAACCAGATGGGTGGGGAATCACAACAGTTTACTCAAGTTTAAAGAGATCTTTAATGCTATTGTTGAAACTCTAGAAAGTCTTAGCGAAAGTCCGGATATTGAGACATCTTCTAAGCTAAAGCATCGTCGTTTTTAAACTCCATGCTTGATAGTGAATTTGTAGTGTGCGTTTTTTTATTGGCTAACATATTCTCAGCCACAATATCTGTCTGCAAAGTGCTTCAGTCTCCCTACTGTGACCTAAAGTCTGGAGTTGACCATATTGAAAATATAGTTGCCCACTTTGAAAACAACCGAAGAGCAATCGATATTGAGTTTTCCAAGGTTTTCAAAACAGCAGAAACTTTAATGAGTGCTGTTGGTGAAGAAATTTATTTACCTTGACTCGCACCTCGCCAACGACATACAAGTATAGTAACTCTACTAGAGACCCTCAAACCTATTTTAGATTAGCGGTGGCAATCCTGATCCTAGACGATCTTATAGATCAGATTAAATGCAGATTCAGCGACCACAAAGAGCTTCTGGGAACACATCAGTGCTTTATACCAACCTCAACAACTGAGAGAACAGATGTTGAATATTTGAAACTACGTATATGAAAATATGGTTGATCTGGAGCTAGTATATGGTGAATACTCGTTGTGGAAATTGTTTTAGGAATATAAAAAGGAACAGTATAAGCCTTCTTTCCCCTAACATATTCACGCTACTGAAATTGTATTCTTTGCCAGTGACCACTGCAACTGCTGAGAGGACATTCTCCACTCTTAGACGATTGAAGACGTACCTGAGAAACACGTGTGGATAATAATAATAATAATAATATATATTTATCCTGAAGGACATTACATTAATGTATAGGACACGTCAAAACAATTAACATAGAATTAACTAATTTCTGTAGAAAAATATTCTTCCAGAGTATAGAAACATTTATTCAATAATATTGTGGTAACTTCCTTCTTGAATCTTGATCGACTTAAGGACTTGATCCAGTTGGGTAGGTGATTGAACAATTTGATCCCTACATATGTTGGACACATTTCAAATTTAGAGGTCCTATGAGCCGGAATGCAGATGGTGCAATTATGCCGTGTGTTATAATCATGAAAACTGGATGTCGTATCTAACTTTGACAATTTTCCGTGAATAAACAGTAGACAATTTAAGATGTAAATACAAGGCAATGATAAAATTTTATGTTGGATAAATATCGGTCTGCATGATTCTTGGGGCTTCAAGTTGAAAATGAGACGTATACATCTTTTCTGTGATAAAAAAATTCTTGCACTTGCTGCCGAATTACCCCATAGAACCAGGTTATAGTTCAAGTGAGCGAACACCAGGGCGTAATAAATAGTGAGCATGCCCTCCAGAGGCAGTGATTGCTTAAGGCGACTAAGAGCGAAGAAAGACCCATTCAATTTTCTGCTGAGATGTTCGGCATGACAGTGCCATCGTAAATTTCTGTCGACGTGTACACCCAGAAACTTGACGCTGCCAGTAGATTTAAGTTGGCTGCCATTGAAATCGACAACAAAAGGTACATCAGGAATAGATTCCCGCAATTGGAAATTGATTACCTCCGTCTTGCTCAGATTCAACATAAGTGAGTTACGATAACACCAGTCAGAAAGCTCTCGGATAAGTATTTCGCATTTGGTTTTCAACTCATCCATGGTCATCGCTGATACTCCCATTGATGTGTCATCAGCGAAAAGAGTAATCGAGTCGGCACTAATATAATCAGGAAGATCGTTAATGAATAGTAGAAAAATTAACGGTCCCAAAACAGAACCCTGAGGTACCCCCATAGATATGAGATAGTTTCTAGATCTGCAATTTTTATTCTCAACAAATAAACAGCGGTCGGACAGATAACTAGAGATCCACTCCAGAAAAACGCCCCTAAATCCCACACTGTACATTTTATTCAAAATGAAAGAAAACTGCAAGCAGTCGAACGCTCGAGACTGATCAAAAAAAAGTCCTGCAACATACAAGCCATTATCTAGGCTGGCATAAATAAATTCTAGGAATTGACAAGCGGCCGTTTGTGTAGATTTGCCACTGCGAAATCCGTGCTGGCAGCTAGATATTATGGAGAACTTATTGAGAAATTTTACCATTTTACTATAAACTATTTTCTCGAAGACTTTGGACAGAATGCTAAGAAGAGAAATGAGGCGATAATTTGCCATGTCAGTTGAATCGTTCTTCTTGTACACAGGAATTACTTTAGCAGTTTTTAATATCAGAGGAAATTTCCCTGATGTTACAGATAAGTTAAATAAATAGGCTACATGAGGCGAGATCAGCGGTGCCAATATTTTCAATATTTTCGTAGAGAGAAAGTCAGAACCAGCTCCAGTATTATTCTTTAAATCATTGATAATTTCCAGAACTTCCTCTGGTATGACAGGAGAGAAAAAAAATGTATTTTCGGATAAATCATGGATCGTACATGATTCGGATCTGATATCTCCGTAATAATCTTGTAAGCTTAGTGCACATACAGATGAAAAATATTGTCCAAATGCTTCCGCTACTTCCATAGGATCAGAGAGAGATCGACCATTTACATTTAAAGCTATATCCTTCGAAAATTTCCTCTTGCGAGCAATCTCGCTATCAACAAGCTTCCAGACTGTTTTACTTTTGTTGTCGGATTCAGATAAGATGTTACTGTAGAACGACAATTTACTTGACTTGAGCAATAGCTTATAATGATTCTTAGCAACTCTATAGGTATTAGTTGCTTCCTCGGATTTTAGGTTCACATTCAACCAGTGCAGATTCCTCAGATCCCTAGCAGCTTTCTTGATTTTCGGAGTAATCCAACTATGATTACGACTGGAATGGGGGCGCGACTGCCTGATAGGACAAGATTTATCAACCAATGATGCCAAGATTCCAATTAACTCGTTGAAGCCAGTATTTATATCCAAGCAGTGATATATGCTGCTAAAGTCAGCGTCAGCTGTTAGTAATCGAAGGTTATCAAGATTTTCTTTTGTTACTACGCGATAGTTAACTCTGGTATACTCATTCAACCTGCTACCAAAATTGTGGCTCCAACTTAGAAGAATAGAAAGATAAGACAGACTAAGTGAACTGGCTCTAATGTCTGTTCACAGAAGTCTTCAAATCTCAACAGACAAAGTGATCGATGAATTATCTAAAAAGAAGAACGGATTTTGTAATTTAAATTTTGTAATTTAGATTGATATTATTTTACTCTTTTCTAAAGATACAATACGTCACGTAATATTACGTTTGTATTGAACTATTTCAATTTATTTGCATCGTATTTGTATTGATATGTTGATGCAAAAACATTCTGATGTCTCATAAATCCTCTTATTTTTCAGTCAAAATTCTCGAGTCAAACCATAGTTTTTTTGGCATCTAAACTCTTAGTACCTAATAGTTAAAAAAGGCCAAAAATGCGTTATTCGACACTTTAATTTCGAAAATTTTCCGGACCCACTGGTGGTTCATTTTTCAGACAGTATGGGTAACATTCGTATGTATTTTAGCTTTTATCAAGCAAAATACAATACACAAATGGTATGTAATGTCCAGTAAGGTAAACAGCAGTTTAAAAAATATTCTCTTGGTGCAGCGCCATTCCATTTCTCCTTTTGATAATTGCTTCCCCTTATAATAGGTATTTGAATTTATTAAGAAGAATGGTTGAGGAGACAGGTGACGAGGTATGCATAGTATGTGTAAAAATACATAGATATAATATGTGAACCCCGATATTTTTTCTTACAAGACTCCTGAACTATTTGCTCGCTTCAATTTTTTAATCTAACTGTTATTTATGAAAGAATTTTTGCAGGCAACCCTATACTGCATTTGCAATAAAAAATTTTTAATATATTCCAAGTGGTAAGCAGATGACTCATTTCAACTCACCTGTTTATATACAGCAACCAGGTAATATGAACCAGAAAAAGGTAGGCAACCTAGCTGTAGCATATTGTGTATATTATATGCTTTCCTTCGGAGTTGAGTTCGTTTGGCAAGAACGTCGGTGATTTTTGAAAAAATTATTACTTTTTGTTATTTAAATTAACCCTCTTGGTGTGTTCAGAAACATTTTATTTGAAAAAATAATTTTTATCAAGTAAACAGATGAGTGAAGGTCGACCTTACTTGAGATCCCCTATTATAAAATTCACTATTGACATCGAAAATGAACATCATACATTGAATTTCTTGGACCTAGAGATAACTAATATGAATAATGCAATCAGTTTTGACATTTATGAAAAACCTTGGCGAACAGATATCATAATATATAAAAATAGTGCCAATTCAAAATTTGAATTCAAATACAATAAAATTGAGTGTCTTACATTCATTCATACATAGGTTAGTAACGTTACCATTATTCAGAGAAAAATTTGAAAAATAAACCAAATTACTTAAGTTGATATTGAAAAATAATGGGTATGAAGAGTCTGAAAAATCTGTTGTATAGGTATTAGTTAAAATGCATTTCATATTGGTCAAAATAAATCCCTTTGCGAGATTGGATGAACATAGAAAAATCAATCATCCAAAGTAAGAATGTCACTGGAATTTCGGAAGATTGTGTAAAGGTAAAGAATAACAATTTTATAGATTCAGATAATCCAGATATATGGCATCCATTGAACAAAGGAAAGAGGATGGACATTTTAGAAGCTTTAATGATTATGTCAGCCAGCTCCAGGAACTTACCCCTCACTAATGACCAAATAGATCTTAGAATATCCCCACTCAATAAAGAAGTAATATAAATAGAGAGATTGTTGCATTTTTCAAACTTTGATAATGTGTTAATAGCTCGAAACAAATATTTCGAATAAATATGCCAATTTCAATGGAATCAAGTCAGTGTTTTACTTTAATTGATTTATAATTTTGGAAAATGTTCTACCAACTGTTAAGCGAGCCGTCAATTGGCGTAATTAGAAATTAATTCCTTTAGAAAAAGGAATCAAATATTATTGAAGCGAAACTTCTAGTTGTTCAAGATTTCACAATGATACAAAAAACCTTACCTTAGACTATTATTGCTATCTTCCATAATTCAAAGAGAAAAATTGATCTTGATCATGGTTGATGTCAGACGTCAGACTGTGTTCAGTAAAGAATAATGTCATCAGCTAAACTGATGAAATTACATTAGTACAATTTATATATCCAAGAAATCAATTGGTAATTATCGGAATGACTAGACAGATTATGAAATTTAATTCTTTTCATAGCATTGAACTTTTTTGACTCGTATTTTCAGCGAAGAAAAGATAATATTTCAAATATCGAAAGAAGATAAGGAATGTTTCGAAATGTTCATGGAGCAGTGTCCTTGTTACCGCAGTGCTAATGTAGAAGTTGGTGAACAGGATTGTAACATACTCTTTCCTCCAGGTTACGATGCTGCCCCTAAGGAAGAAAATGTTATTATTAAAAAATCGAAAAAAAAGAAATCTAAATTAATACAGCAAGTTACTATGAATCAAGATGGAGAAGAGGTAACATTTTATCACTACTTTGACTGAGTGATTTCATCAAGTCAATATATATATATATATATATATATATATATATATATATATATATATATATATATATATATATATATATATATATATATATATATTTATATTTATAGTTATATATATATATATTATATATATTTATATATATATATATATATATATATATATATATATATATATATATATATTTTTATATATATATATATATATATATATATATATATATATATATATATATATATATATATATATATATATATATATATATATATATATATATATATATATATATATATATATACCGTAGAACGGGGCTAAATTGGAAATGCGGGGATATTTGAGCCTGTCAAACTTTCAGTGCTAGTGCGTCGTGGGTGGGAGTTGCAGCTGTTAAGTTTCATATAAAAATTGGTGTTGATGTTAGTATTATTGTGCAAAAAATGTGTCCACCCAGATGGACATTTGGCCTTAGCCAAGTCAAAACTATAACAAAGGGAAATTAAATAAGTTAGATGATAATAATTCATTTATTGTGAGACATATGAAAATCAGAAAAACAGTTGCGCTCACTGGTAACACAAAAATATGCTTTACATCTTTCGCAAAATAATTTAGTCTTTTTTTGACAATTTTTGAACTTGCACCTCATATAATTTTTAACCTTGATGGCTACTTAAGGCAAATGTAATTAATATCGTAAAGAAGTTCTACTGGACTTCGGTGACTGGATATAACCCTCAACGTTACTTCTTGTAGTGCGTCGTAAGGGTAAGATTGAGTTTTCGTCATTTGTAGGATTATCAGTGAAGAAGGAATCTGGAACTTCAAGCTTAAATGCATAAAATTGCAAAATATCCTTTGGAGCATTCCCCAATTTCTTCCTATCCCCACGATATAAAATCCCGGAATTTGGTATTGCAAGATCAATCAGGTGAAAAATTGTTTTGACAGTCTATCAAGTCAATACCGCCCATTGAGTCGTAGCATTTTAAAAGGCAGGGGCGAGGGACAAGCATGTACTTGGAATCTTTTTTGGATTAACTTTTACAGTTATCGGTAGGATGTTGTCCTAATGCTGTTGAAGCTAGTAATATTGGTTCCAATTCCACCGGCGTTACCATTTTTGTTTTCGGAGTCATCATCTTCATTGGCACAAAGTTTTGTTGCCAAAAATTGCTAAACAAAACAAATATCAAAATGTTGTCATTAAGATTGTCCATAACAATGGACACGAAAATATTTTGTTGTCCCCAGGAAGAGAATCTCATTATAAATCAACATGAGTTTTTGCCCGTGTATTTTTACTTATTTATCTTTTATTAGCAATAACAGGCGACTGATATTTGAAGATTCATTTTATATGTGTGTGTTTGTAGTATATTTTCTATTGCAATGAAAATTATTCCACATATTATAGGTAATTGAAACAATTTCAACGGATAAAGTTACAACAGAGTGTGTGGAAGAAGAAAAACCTGAAGATAAGGAGGATGGTGAAGAGAATGACGATGATGAAGAGGAATATGACGATGATGATGAAGACGACCAAAATGTAGATGAGGAGGAAGGGATAACCATCGAAGCACAAAAACCAACTTCACCGATGCAAGAAGCATAGATATTTCTACTTTGAACATCTTTGGATTCAAATTTTTAAAATACATAATTAGTGTTCTTAATTTTATTTACAGTAATTAATACAGCTTACAGAAAAATAATCTTGTATAATATAAATACTTCTACGTAGTCTCAGTTGAATTCGTTTTGAGGCCCTCAAGTCGCAATTACAATTATGGCTTTCAGGAGAAATTTAATTATATTACCTAGTCTGAACCGATTTTCATCAGTAACTACTTTAATATGAGTGGAGAGTATAATATAACTCCATTTCATCTATTTCTTAATAGAAAGAAGTCATGAATACATACATTTAGAAGAAATCAAGAGGGGTTCAGTTTGTGGAAGACAATTGATTTATCAATGAAAATCGGTAAGAAATTCACTCTGAACTATTCAGATATCCTCAGGAGATGATAAGAAATTTTTCAAATTTATGAAATATAAAACATTTCAATTTAATTTCCAGATACCTACATTAAATAAAAATTTCAAAAAATATTCTGGTACTCCTTTAGGAAATATTTTGCTTGAATGTATTTTAGTAACTAATCGTCTGAGCATCAATAAAAGCCAGCGTACACCTCTAAATTATCCACTCTAAAGATCGACGATATCCAAAAGTGTATTCATGTCAATATTATGTATGAATAATTATTCCGAGTTCGTTTTTCAGCGTAATTTAAACAATAACAAATTGTAGTAGTGAAATTTACTGAAAATAAAGAGCAGAATAAACTGCCTGTCAGTTGGATTGGTATTTCAAACTAACATTGAAGTAAAATTTCTAATATCATGAGTACATATTGATAGGAATAATTATAATTCACTATTAAGATAATCAGATTTTGTAAATAAGTATATCTTTTGGTTTGCTGAGGACTTGTTAAAATTACAATAATCTCAGTCAAAATTTCATCATTTATTACAGAACAAAATAATTAATTGAATCGGTGAGAATAAGAACAGTACAAGTCCATATGTTACAGTTTTGGGAAAACGAAAAAAACTCTCTGACAAGTTAGTTATTAATGTTACGAATTTCGTGTGCATATAATAATTTTAGTATATCATTTTATACGTCGTTTGAACTGAAAATAAAATTTGTAGGTTTATGATTTTTTCACTTATACACAGATAACTAACTTGGACTTGTACTGTTCTTAATCTCAATCTGCGTTATTGTTAAAATACTTGCATAATTTTTTTATCAAATAAAAACAACATGTCAAAACACACTTTTATTATAAGATCAAAACACAGAATAATGAATTTTAATCATCAGCACGATTATCATCGTCTTTGTTTGTTGTTGGCCATGATGAAATGTGGTAATAAAACTCCAGCTGCTCCCCCTCTACATATTTCATGATGCCTTATATCCTTCATCTTTTTAGCGTTGATTGGCAGTGGGCCCAGAGGTAGGCTCTATTAGATGGAATCTCTGGATTCTGATTTTGTTTAAGTAGCTTAAAAGTATAGGATAAAGCTCCGTCAATAAAATCACTATGTTAGTGTGCCTTGGAATCATATACACCACTGTTGTAGAGTAGATATCTTCATATCAGGAGGTACGTGTTTAAGCGACGAATTTCTGCATTTTCAGTCTAAGCGGTGAATTGTTGTTTCCCAATATCTTTGGTGGGATGGTGCTCTGGATTGTTATCCAGCCAGTATTACTGACCACGATTTGTATTGGGGAACAATTAGAAATTTGTTGATTCACTCCGAGTCAAATAAGCTGCACTGATGAGATCTAATAAGATCGAAACAGCTGTATGCAGATTTTGAGTCGGGGTGACTTGACAATTTCTATAATTCACCGTTCGATTGTGAATGCAGATTTTGCGTTGCTGAATACGTATAACCAGCTTCCTTGGAAAGTTGTTTGATAATTTTTTAAATTATTAAAGAATTTTCCTTGTTCACTTTATGTAATGTATTGAAATTGACCCATGGTCGACTAGTATGTTTTTCATGATTTGATTGTCGTTTTATTTTGTTTTATGAATATATTTAAGAGGATATTTTACTAAAATAACTAAACACATAAACAACAAACACAGTCGAGTAGCAGCGAAAACAAACTAAACCATTTGTCTCTGTCTGTGATTACGATTTCATGTCAACAAATCTCTCCGCTGAGAATAAGAACCGTACAAGTCCGGACTTGTACTGTTCTTAAGCTCAATGCTTTACGATAAGCATTGCCATACGCCTCAACATAGTGATATTTCTACTGTTTTTACACTCAATTGATGCAGCCTTGTATTAAAAACAAAATGGCTATGACAGGTCGAAATGTCAAATTTTGGACTTGTACTGTTCTTATTCTCACCGATTCAATTACTATAAAACATTTGGAAATATTTCATATTTTCAATTTTTGACTGAGCCTAAACATCTGGTCTCTAATTCAGTCAAATATTGATTTTCTATAGTAATGGTATTTAGTTTCTTCACTTTATATTCAATTTTCAACAATATTTCATTTGAATTATATACCGGGTGTCCACGGAAGGCGTCTCGCCCCTATAACTTTTGTTTTCGGAGATAATGAAATGAAATTTAGAGGATCTGTTTAATGCATAAAACTGCATTTTCTGACAAGTAACTCAACTTCATGCAACTTCCGGTTTCACCGGAAATGACATAAACTTTCGATTTTCAAATGGGACACTTGGTATATTTTAAGTTCTTTTGACTTCATATGACATTTAAAATACAACCATGTATCATTTGTTACTTTTTGTAACCTTTTTATTTATTTTTTTTTCGAAATAAATTTTTATTCTAGAGGGCTATGGATGCGTTCAAATAACTAATTTCGGTCCTAAAATGTTTGTTAAAATATAACTTTACTGTTTTCGATCAAAATGGTTCAGCTATGTGACGTTTAATTTTGAAACTTTTATTACTATTTTTTTTCAAATGGCAACATGGTGGCTCGTCGGGTTAAAAAAAAAGATAATTTCATTACCATTAATTTGATATCGCACTCTAGGTATTAGGCTGAAAGAAAACTTTCAATAAAAACCTGAAATCCCATAACCTTAGAACTTTCTTCAAATGAAGAATCTTATTGATATTAAAATAACATTTGAAATCATCGAGTAGCCTGTGACCAACACAACTGAAACACACCAAGTCCGAAGCCACGCCCACAAATCTCACATCCCAGGACGGTAGAGGCATCTAGACCCCTATTTCTTTCGAAAAAACAAATGAAACAACGCTTACAAAAAGTAACAAATGATACATGGTTGCATTTTAAATGTCATATGAAGACAAAAAATTGAAAATGTACCAGGTGTCCCATTTAAAAACCGAAATTTTATGTCACTTCCGGTGAAACCGGAAGTTGCGTTACTTGTCAAAAAATGCAGTTTTATGCATTAAACAGATCCTCTAAATTTCATTTCATTATCTCTGTAAACAAAAAAGTTATAGGGGCGAGCTACCTTCCGTGGACACCCGGTATATTCAATTTATCTGAAGCTTATGCTAATTTGAGTTTTCTTTCACAGAATCTAATTACTAGCCAATACACATGTTTTGTACTTCCTTTTTCTGCAATCTCACTTATACTATAGCATAGCTTATTCATTGAATGTCTATACTAATTGCATATCAATATACTGTTCTCTCAAATTGCATTATTTCTTAAATATAAACAAAACCAAACTACTAGCCATTACATAATATTTTTCACTTCCTCTTTCTGCAGTCTCACTCATAATATCATAGCTTGTTGAATGTCATAGCATTCATTGAATGTCTATAGCAACTGTATATCAATTATCAATATGTGGCTACCTCAAATTAAATTATTTCTCAAATCTAAATAGTATAGAAAGACAGTTTCAAAGGTGAACATAGTATCTATTTTTAGAACTTTCTTACAGTTTTTTGAGAAAACACTTTAAGTTAACAACTTTTTTCATATAGTTGGATTTAAAACTGTTTACTTCTGATATGGAAGAAACTTCTATTTAATGACAAAAAATTGAAAAGTCTTAGATAGCACACATCTCTACAGCTTGAAAAGTGAACATTATTGATTTAAACCTTTGAGTAGACATGAATTATTGTCCATGTTATATAAAAGACTCATTGGAAGAAATATTCAAACCTATTTTGCCTACAAGAAGTCATGTAATGAATGAGATCAATAGTTAAAAGTAATTTCATACTTTCATAAAAATTATTTGCAATTCAACTCAAAATCTTCAGAACAATAAAGTTACATCAGATAGCACATAATAATCTATTCGCCTTATAATTTTATCAATATTAATCAGAATATTTAAATATAACTTCTATCAATTTTCTCTTTTTCAATTGCTTTATCCATAGAAGAGAGAAATTCTTCGATATTTTGGCTACTACTGGCTGAAAACAAAGCATATCCAATGAAAGGAATTTTTCTGAGTGCTCTTCCGCTTAAACCGCAACTCTTTTCACATATTACCAATAATTTCCTAGTAATTTCATTCAAGTTATGTGTATCTATCTTATTCACAACTGTTGCCAGTTCAAGCTTCACATTTTTTTCCAAAATATCAATTCTTTGCAACTCTTGTATACAGGAGTAGTATATTTTATAAATAGCAGGTACACTTGGAAGTCCTAGGAATTGCTTAATATCTGCTCTATCAATAAAAGCCAAATCAATAGACTTTGTCAAATTTGAAGTTGCTAATATTAAGACATTGTGATATCTTTTAATTTGATCAATTTGTGTAAGGACAGCATTCACTACCCTTATAGAATCAGAAGGTTCCACTCCAGATAGGCACTGATCTCTTGCATGTGCTAATGATTCTACTTCATCAATTAAAACACACACTAAAGTATCACTATTTTCGATAACATCTTTTATACTTGAGAACATCTTAGTTACTAACTTTCCACTTTCTGAAAAATATTTAGAAAATAAACTATGACTATTAATTTCTATGAGCAATCCAGAGGAGTATCTGTCCTGCATTCTAACAGATAATTTATGTGCTAGCGCTTTACATAGAGATGTTTTTCCAGTTCCAGGTGGCCCATGAAGAAGTATGACTTTGTTGCAAGTAATAATATTTCCATCAATACCTCTATCCGAAAATTTCATCATTGTATGAGCATATCTGAGCAAATTTTCCTTTATATCACTTTCGTAATGCAAATTTTCCCATGCTCTCACCAAATCGGCATTTGGTAGAACCAAATGTGTAGCAATGTTTATTTCACCATCTGAGCAGTATTCATTTTGAGTCATTGGCTTAGAAGAATCTACACTGTAAATATGCCAAATGATTTTGAAAATTGAAAAATCAACGAAATCTTCTTGGAAATTAGGAATGTTTTCGATAATTATATAATCAACGAAATCTTGTAATACAGGATCATTTAAAAAAGAAGTTATTATACTACCAGGGGCAACCGACTCCGTTTTCAAAAATTTCAGAACCGATTTTTGTACAGTGTTTTCATAGTGTGGTCCTGTATTTTTAACAACCACTTCAACATTTACGTAACGTGAGAGCACCATTATTTAGATTTACGAAAAAATTAAGTTAATTTTGAACTTAGAAAGGTATTTTATTTTCCGTTAGCACTACAGAACATGTATCTTTTATATTATCACAGATTCTTTTTATTTTCAGTGTTGATTCCATAGATATATAGACATAGAGTACAGATATATATTAAGATTTCTATAGTTGATTCTCTGAAAACATTTTCAACCAAAGATAAAATTCCCTACACTATGAGCAGTGCAGTTTCTTTCTCTATTATAATAATAGGCTATCAAAAAATAACTTTAAGTACTTACTGTTTAAATGAATTTTCTCTCTTCCCGTACGAGAATAAAAAAATATAATTATGGATATAATTAAGTAATATAAGTTAAAAGTTCATTTAGTAAAAGTTCGTTACAGAATATCAATTTATACATTCATAAATCTCTTGACCAAGCAAGTTTAATGTTATTACTCAAAAGGTTGGAAAACTTTAAGTCATATGCATCTAATTGCTTGTATAAGTAAGATCTAGCACAGCACCAACTAGCATTACCTCAAATTTAAAACAGAAGATTACCTGCACTTGTGTTACGGAACTGAACTCCGTAAAACAGAAAAGTGGAAAAATCGGAATGAAAGGCAACCTATACTATCGTTAATATTTAGTTATTTATTTTACAGATATGTAAATGAATAATCAAATTTCAATAATACTTAAAACATATTAGGGAATAAACTATAAGGTGTTACATCTAAGATAGGGAAATGATATATAAAATTGCGAAATGAAGATTTCCACAGACGCAACTGGATGCTGATTAATTTGAAATGATTTTCTACATTATGAGTTTATTGAAAATACTCACATATTAATTTTGCAAAAATCCAATAAACTATTTGAGATCAATATACATAATGCATATATCTGAACTTTACATTATTGATAGATCACTGATCACCTGGTTAAATTCATTATTAAGTTGAAAAAAAATTAGAGTAACTCTTCTATTAAGTTTTGCAGAATATAATGGAATTTACCTGAAAATATTTTGGGGTACAAGCTATAAGCACAAATATATCTTAAAAGTACACTTGTGCTCAAGCGTAGTTAAGACCTACCGATTCATAGGGAGCTTTCCAACTACGACACAGAGCGACACTGTGTCACACAGTGTTCATCGCTTCTTGTTTCAACTACGACACAGTGACACACGGACGAACACAAAAAAAAGTTGTGTTGGAGCGTGTAGTGTTTCAGTGCTACCAACATTTATAGTCGATTTATTGCATTAACGTTGGCAATAGTTTGAATTATTAATTTATTAGATGATTATCATTGTATTATATCATATTGATATTTCACTTACAGTTTTCATTATTTAACGTGATACAAAATTGGCTAATGACGATGTACGTAATTCATAATAAACCGAAACAGAAATCACTTGTCCATTGCCTTTCGAAATAACGATGGCTGCGCTCTCTGGCGTTTTACATAAAAATCAAAAAGGCTTTCCAACAAGCACCCGTACACCGTGTTCTGTAGTGTGACACAAAGTGACACGGTGCTTCCTTGTTGGAAAGCTCCCATAGAAAAGGGGTTAACTGGAGATATTTGCAGAGGAAGACACGCCACTATTCGCGTTGTAGATATGTCGGCAATAACCTATTTTATTTTCAAACGTACAATAATAACGTCATTTCTCGATTGACAGGATCATCGAAAAGTTCTATTTCTCCGCCAAGGAGGAGAAGTGTTGCTATGCAACACTTTTCCTGCCGACAGCAGGAAAAGTGTTACTATGCAAAAGATGAATTGGTAACCATGAACAAAAAATTCTCCAATTAAAACGTCATTTTCACTTTTAACCACTTCTCACCAGGTTGCGAATTATAACTATCAATTATTTTACTTTATATCTGTCAGAATCAATTTTGCGTGGCAACCGTAACTAGGCAAATGTTCCATAATTCATAACGATCGTGAGTGGATAGAATTATGTGCGTAAATATGAATCAATCTAAAAATGGATATTCAGATTTTTATGAATTTCAAAACGTTTGAAAATAAAATAACATATTTCATTCGGAGTAGAAGTGACTTTTCATGGCTCGCTTTCAGCGAGTGAAAAGTGACACTTCTCCTCCTTATGAAATAATATACTATTCACTATGAGAAAACTTCTGAAAAACTCATGTCAAATCATTTGGCAACACGGTTTTCGAAGCACAACTCTCTAGATATAGAAATGACGTATATTGCATGTGTCAGTACAGTCTGTATACAGGTTTTCTTTATTAAATTTTGACAAATTGATTTTACAGGTTGAAGATGTCTGTTATTAAAGCAATTTATAGTATACCAGATTATTACACGAAAATCAAAATATGTGATTTATTTTAGATTTTATCAGAGTAGTACATCTTCATTGCAATATTGTGACCAATATAAATATACCTGATAGTATTATCTATCTGAGATCCAGTTTATACATTATAAGTTGGCGAACTTTTATACATGTACTAACATTGTCACAGATCTTAATTGATCTTCTTCTTGCAAATATTTGAAACTATTGATCAATATTGTATTTGATATTCTATGCCTTGAAACTGAGCTTGAATCAGTGATTTTGAGGAAAAATCGATAATTCTATCAACGCTGTACTTTGTTCTGTCTCAGGTCTGTCTGTGGCAACACTGATGTGAATAGTTGTCAGAACAGTTACAAGTTAACTGTCGAAATTTGACAAACAGATAAAAAGATTGGTAAAAATTTTACCAGTTACTTTCTCATCTTTGTCTTTGAGTAAAAATGGTACGTAAAACAGATAATTCGCAATTGGAGGAATATTTTTAATTAATTTGGCTTTTCTTAAAGTCGTTTACAGAGAAATTCACTCAAATCATGCATCGTCCTGGGGAGGACCCCACTTCTAAAGACGACGTCTCATGGTGGATGAAATATGCTGGTAGAGCACTTGGAACAGTGGGCAGTTTCAGTAAGTGTAATCACCGCATAATTTTCGTCATTTGTAATAAATGCATTTAGGTCAGATATTTGAGTAAATTCAATTAGTTCCTTTTTCTTGAAATCCATATATTCCCAAAATGGGAAGCAATCGCTCTTTTTATATTATTTGTATAGTCCTGCAATTTTACAAATTTACATTGATCTAATATCACACTAAATATTTATTAATATTTGTTTTGATAATAATATGTTGTTTTTATATACTTTTTCAGTTGCTATACTTTTTGGCCTTTTCAATGCCAGTGGTATTCTGCTTGGGCAGGTCATGAGTTTCCTAAGTGGTTCTCTCCAAATTGTGATTGCTTTTATTGTTATATGCTGTGAAGCCCCCTGTTGTTGCATGTTCATTGATCATGTCCAAAGGCTGAGTGACTTTGTGGATAGTAGACCATATTGGAATAGGGCAGCTGTATATTGTTCGTAAGTTCATTTTGTTTTCTCCAATTTAGTAATAACATATTACTCAAAATTTAATTGTGCCTTTAAAAAAAAACCTTTCTAAAATACCAGCAAACTTTACATAATATTGTGCCTTCACTAGTGGCCAAGTTGTATCATGAGCAATCAAGTTACTTTTGAGTTCAAATCAACCTGTAACATATTATTCAATTATTGAGTAAATATTAATTTTTAAAATTGATGCAACAAAAAATGGTAATTTATATTGAAGAATTTAGTGTAATAATAGTTCTATCTTACTGCAACTTTTTATATGGCATAAAGTAATTAGCTCTTTGAAAATAATTTTTCCATATGTTTAGCATATATCACTTTTTGCCTCAAAGAGTTTGGTATAAAAGTTCAAAGAATCGCTAGTTGAATTCATTACCTATTTTTAAAAGGTCTTTATGTTTCTTTGAGTCTGAAGAAATTTTGACAAATTTGATAAGAATGTCTTGAAATAGGAGGCATTTTTCAGAGTTCATATAAATTTTGCATTCTTTGCTGTTAACCATGTTTCAAATAATTAATGATTATTAATTTCTAGTTACATATTCTGAGGATCTGAATCTATTAATATATTATGACTTCAATTCATTTCAAGTATCCATAAGCTTGAGTTTCTGGAGAAAATTATTAAAAAGTGAGCTTAATTTTCGAATCTTATAGAAACATTGATTATAAGTCAAAAAAAAAATTTTGTTTGTTGATTTGATTAAATCACTTTTTGCCTTTTTTTGTTATAAATAAATAGTGATTATGAAAAGGTAGATGCATAGTTTTCTAATATATAGTTTATGAAAAACACTTACCTCATAATAAAAGCAAATTACATTCAGAAAAAATTATTCATTCTTTTATGGGGTTAATTGTACATTTGTGAAAGTGATTTAAAAAATTATGAAATTGGGAACAAATGTTAGGTATCATCAATTCCAAAAAATTTATGCTTCAATTGAAAAATTGAAAAAAAGTTTAAAATCCATAATTTGGACTATAGTATTGTCTCAATGAAGAACAAGAGTTGTATATCTATCACAATTGCAGAATGGCTATACTTCCGATTTTACTCAACTTCAGCCTTGGAAGTGTTTTTGGATGTGGCCTCATTTTTGCAACTGGCATAATTTATGGAATGATGGCTCTAGGTAGAAAGTAAGTAAACTTTTTATTTCTGTGTATTTAAAGAATATTTGGTTATTTTCCTCATATTACTGACACTAAGCTGTGTCTTAGTGTGGATTAATACCAAAAAGTAATATTCACCGAATTTAATATTTTCAAACTTATTGCTATTATATTTGGAATTTATACACTAGAACATTGACACTTAACTTGATTGACTATATGTATGCTAGAATTTTGAAATAATTTATTGGGTAATGAATTACATATTTTTTAATATATTATGTAATATTTTCCCGTATTACTAACTTCCCAATTACACATTAACAGAAGTACAATTGTTTTGATTCAGATACTTTCTTGATTTTTTCACTAGTTGAAATATTAATATATATATACTAATAACTGTGTGTTGTGTAACTTCAATTTAGAGCGTCTAGAGAAGATATGGCCGCCGTTGCTTCTCCGCAAATGGCCACATCACCTGCTGGCATGGGCGGCCATTCAGATCACCACACCACTCTTATGGAAGATCCAGACGTTTGGCGTCCTACATAAGCGTCCAACCGCAAAAAGTATTAATCTAATCGAGTTGTCTGAAATCAGAACTCCTTAAATTCAGCTCTGAAAACTATATTGATGTTAATGAAATATGTATGTAATATATATGTCCTGATTATGGTTGTTAACAGAAAGTTAACTACTCATCTCACCATTTAGTGGTGTTATTCCACATTGGTGGGTGAGCTCTTGCACTATCTATTCTTTACCATTGTACTCTATACTAAGTGTTCGTCAATAATGGTCACAATGTATATAGTACATGCTACTATTTGGATGACTTAAAGATTTAGATATTTGAATTCTTGTTCTAAAATGCTCTGTCAATTTTAACCAAATCTCAAAAACTCCTTTTTCATGGATTTTGAATGAATCTACGAAATAATTGAAGTGGTTATCGCATTGATTTTATGACAATTTGTTTACTTCTACAAAATGCTTCCTTTTAATTGTTAAAGTTTTATATACTATACTATAGATATTCAAACCAAACAATTATTGTATGTCTTGATTTCTGAATTTCAGAAGTATATATTTGGATTATATTAAATAAAATTATGAGAATGAGTCCGGATTCAAGATTATACAACATAAGTTTCAGTTTGTTGGTCAATTATCAACTGAACAACACTGAGGAATTTAAATGAAGCTCACTTCTTTATAACGCAAGACAAGTTAAGTACTTATTTTTATTGACGATGAGTATTCTAATGATATTGAATTATTACTATTCATGAAGCTACTACCTAGTATATTGCAAAGTTCTGGACCTATATTGTATGGTAGACCAACTCTCATACTGAATAAATATCTTCCTCTAACAATTCCGAGCATTTTCCGTTTTCTTTTTATAATCTGCAGTGCAGACACAAGGCGGCCACTCTCTTGCAAAATGTCAATTATTATTAATTGTTTTACTTCTGTTTTGTCTCCTGTTGGTATATGGAACATTTTCGTGCAGAGCTCAGTTATGTGAACAATATTGTTGAGCTAACCTTGACCTGTTGTTTACCTTTAACAGGATATGCGCTGACGTGAACTACTTCTTAATCACGAATAGGAACTTCAGCTACTGTGAGGCTGATTCGAGAGGATGTAAAGCATTATTGTGCCAAGTCAGATTATAGATAATTGTTACGCATACAATGTTTGTAAATGTTATGTGTGATTGTTGGCAATGTACGATCCTTTGTATCCCCGATTGGCAATAAATGATGCAACTCTATAGGGCCTCTCAGAAAAAGTGACAAAGTGTGATTTTCAATTCTAAAATCCTAAACTACGTGCAATACATAGAAAAACAAACAGGAATATTCCTTGTCCGTGAAAATCATTTATACGACTGATGCTGACGATGCTTGGGCAACAGGAGTCGCCCAATCCCAAATTTTTCGAAATATTCTTTTCGAATGTAATATATCAAGATAGTAACGTCAATCTCAGTTCCTATGAATTTAATTGGTTGTGATTTCAGAAACTCATTTTAAAATCGTTCAGTTGCGGTAATAAGAATCTGAATCTATGTTAATGTAGTTTTGAGTGATACATTATTACTATTTAAGTTTATGAAAGCATACCAAACATAGCAATGTTTTATCATAATTTTCAAATGACCGTTAATTGTTCATGGGAACAATAGTTTGCGAAATAGTTGCAGTTAAGTTAAGCTTCTTTGATCATAGTTTTCCTCAGTGGTGAAGTTTTACTTTGAAATAATTTGTCAATTCTATTCATTATAGTGATAGATATTCCTTCTAGACAGGACATAGTGAAATGACTCGTCTCTAAGTAATATAAAAAATATTGAACTCATTACATTTGAAAAAATTAAAAATCTTGGACAGCCTTTTAGGGCCTAACAACCCTACATAACTACATAAAAGTTAATTATACACAGATTCTCTATGCCACAACTGATTCGATAGCATGTTGGTTGTTAATTAAATTGCATGATTTTTTTGATATTTCAGGAAAGTTTAGTGCTTTGCATTGATATTTTAAAATTTTTCATGTTGATCATGAGTTTGAGGGTGCACTGTAGATTGGCATTGATAAATAGAAGTACCTATTAGAAAAATCATCCTGAAATGGCTATTTTGGTATTGTTCTGATAATATTTATCAGTTATTTTATATTACGAACATTAACTATTTGCAACAATATCCGTCCTGCGTCATCACTACTTGCCTTTCTGCTATAAATTTTTGAATGAATTATAGTGCTTGACAATGGACAATTGTGCAGCAGTCTCATGTTTATCAGTATTTTTGTTCGAAAAGGAATCATTTTTCAATGTTATCTTATCAAGATAAACAAAGTATACATATGCTTAACTTATACGTATCAAATGATATGGAAAGTTTTGAGAAGCATAAATTATCTGGTAGTTCAACAACATTTTGAATCTTCAAAATTGCATTCTCGTGTAGACATAATTACTGTTTAAAATTTTTAGTAATTCTCTTATTGCAGAGTTGAGAACAATATTTCTGTAAATCATTTATTTTAATTTACAAAGTTTGGCAGGGGCATTAACGTGAATGAAACTCTGATACCAACCGGCTTTGTTTAGTTCTAATTGTCGATGTTCTTAGCTAATATAGTAATTTTTTCCTAGTACTTTATAGTACTCATCTATCTTAAAGTAGGTCTTCCAAAGATTCAATATATTTTATTTATGTTATTTTTTTCTTATCAATTAACCTAGTAACGTCTGTTTTATATCATTTTTCAGAGCTTCCGCCGAAGAAATGCGAGCGGCCGCTGCAATGGAAGCTATACAGACGTCGAAACCACCTATTTCGATGCGTGACAACTTAGTTACCAACGCCCAACCCATAGCTCATGGGCAACCAATTGGTTTTGTAGTTTCACCCTTTGACAGCAACGTTTGAGTTTGTTTAACCGCTATGTCCTTTATTTAGTCAATCTATTGGTTCAAATGGGTGTATACAACGTAATTCCATATTGATTACTGATCTCTAGAAATTGTAAAAACAGGAATAGTGAATGTCCTGTTATTTCTTCAGTTTAATGAGGACGCGGGGCACTTTAAGATATAATTATAATTTAAACTCAAATAACCTACTAGTCTACTGTGTGATACCTTACTAGAAATCGTCCGTCTGGCAAGAGATAGTGCAAAATTTGAGTAATTATTGATTTATTCATAGTGAATAGGTTTTTCAACTCCTAAGAATAGTTAAAATTTCCAGAAACGATTCTTTAAAATTGTATTGAAATAAGTTTATTATTCATTAAACTCTCAAAAGTTCAGGTTTAGCAAATTCAGTGAACTAGAAAGTGTTATTAATTCGTTCTCACTCCCAGTCAACAAGTAACGTAATCAGGTTTCAGTATTCTAGTTTTTGCAGAAGAAACATAAAAATGTTTCATTGTAATACTAATCTCTGCTACTGTCGATTCTCAAACTGTAGGACATATAATTCGCGATTGCTTGTGTATTTTCTTACTAAATTGCTAATAATTAAAATTTTTGGTATCGTCTTTTAAATCTCAGAATAAAACAATTTTTTTCCTTTATATAAACGTATATTATGTTCATTTCTGGAGCATCGGTTATCAAAATCGAATTATTCTCTCAATTGAAAACCAATATCAAGTACTGATTTATTCATTAGTAGTCCCTCAAAGAATTCTTTAATGTTATTTAGTATCGGTAAGTATGTCTAATGTGAATATTGTATTATTTTAATAATAAGAGCAATCGGAAGGTATATTCATGGAAGATTGAACTGAGAAAGAAAATTAACCAATTAATTATTTGTTAAACATTAATAAGATTGGAACAACAGGATGTTTAATGTGTTATTGATTACAAGTGTGCATTTTCTGTGCCAAAGAAAGTTAGATCAAATTTAATTTTTTTTAGTACAAACTCTTCATCTTATAATGGCAATATGAACATTCCTATGTCAACATTCTAGAATTATTAAGTAAGACACCAGTGATTTCCTGCATATAACTCATAAAAAATTTGTAGATTTAGGTAATAAAAAATATTCACCTTAATTTTCATACTACGAAGTAACTACTCAGTCATTAGGTTAGCATCAACAATAATCTGATATATAAACCTTATTATCTCACGTTCGGAATTTGTAATATCAAAATAAGTCTGCTATTTAAAGTTCTACTTGAATGATTTACATTTTAAGTGGTGGCATTCTTTTACTCAGATACCTGCAAGGCGTCTATCTTATGTGCCTGGTTTGCCTGATGTGTTAATTTTGAAAGATTATGATGAAACAGTTTCAAGATAATAAAACACTTCGAAATTAGACTGAACTTTTAATACTTGAAAAGTGTATTAAATAATTGACATTAGTTTGATCTCTCCATAACCATCGTCGAGGTAACTCTGATTTCTAGATGAATATTTCAATCAGATTTGACATAAATTGGATAAGGATCAATAATTTGTTGGACAAATATTTGCCTTTTGCACTGGTATTTTCTTTTTTATATCTATTTTTCAAAAGAGGTGATCATTTCTATTTCAATTTTAATCAATAATAGATATATTCATTTATATAGGTCAAATTCCCCATATTTCAAATAAAAAGGAAACGATTGAGTAGGGCTTGTTGATTACATTAATTAATGCAACTTACTTAGTTACATGTAATATTAGTTGAAACTAAAGTTTTTAGACAGTATTTCACCCTTGAAATTTGAATTCAATACATGTCTGTTTGAATCCAAAGAATTCATAGAAACATTTTTCAGTAATAGTTTCAAAATTATGTAACCTCAATTATTCATATAATTTTTTTTGTAGGTTTTAGGTTTTATTTCAAATTTTATTGCTGTAACTAAAACAGTCCATATCTTCCGATTGCAATGTGATTTTTACATATAATGGTACATTTCATATAATTAATCGGTTTTACTTAAGTGTTTATTGAAATTTCATCAAAAATTTCTTCAATTCGATGAAATTAAAGTAGTTATTCTATCAAACGTAATCTTACATTATCAAATAGTTAGCATTTCGTCTTTCTATTTTCTTCCAGGCATGTAGAAATTTCCAAACTACGGAATTCCATTCTTAGATATAATTGTGAAGTTATTTGATATTTGTCTTCACTGTATTCCATTTGTGATATAAGTTTAATAGAATTTTTATGTTCCTCCATTGATTTGCTTTTGCTGCAAGGGTAAATTCACTGAGTGGATGAAATTTATTCAAAAGATTTAGAAACTTTTATTTTCAGTTGTATTACTTCAGCTCAATGAGTATTTTCTTGTTAAATGGGAGTTTTTTATTGATACTATCAAGTTTTGTATTTAATTTTTATTAGGATTTTAAAATTTTCCCAATTATTGCTATTGGTTAATTAATGATATGCTCAAAATTTTAAATTGAACTGCAAATATTATTACTCATCAATTCTCGATAACTCTTAGATCAATATATGTTTTTAAAATATAAGCCTATACCTATAATATAGTAAGTAAATTATTTAATATAATCTCTAATATTTATTGATTTAATAACATATCATAAGTAAAGTCATATTTGAGCCGTTATAAAATCTGTAGTAGCAAAAAATATATCCAGAATGCAGTGGTGCAGCTATAGAGGGATATCGGGATATCGATCTTGATCTTATGGAAAGTCTAAGGGGTCAATCAGATTTTTTAAATTAAATATCACATGAGATTAGTTTTCATACAAAAATTTCCCTCCGGGCATACCCGGTTTTACCTCTGCCTCTATATATGTAAATTGTGTTCCTTAATAGAATATTCTAATTATCTAATCATACATTGAAAATATTGTTATGATTTTCAGGAAGTAAATGTCTGTTGAGTACCTCTGCATTTTCAATTAGCATAAAGTTAGTACTAGCCTCCTCCGTGCAGCATCGATTTGAATGAGAATTTGGAATTAAGCTTATTTCACCCTCTAGTTCATTTTCTACATCGTGCCGTTGTGCGCTTTTCGTTTTTTAAGGGTGAAAACTACCCCTAATTGTTAAAAGTTATAAAATAACGTTGTAATTGTTAAGATAGGTGAACTTTGGTTTGAATTAGTTGAATAATGATTGTTTCATGCTTTGGAATACAATTTCTAATGTTTCAACCCTTAAAAATTCGTCCTTGTTGGAGCTTAATGTAAAAAAAGTATTTATTGTAAACAATGATTTCATCTTGCATCGATATGCACCAAAATTTGAAATTAGGCTCGTCTCATCATCTACTTCAAATTATATATCACATGGGCACTGTTTATTTTTCGAGTGTGAAAACTACCCCTAATTGTCAAAAATTATAAAATACCGTTGTAAACCTTAAGATGGGTGAAATTTGGTTTGAATGAGTTGAATAGTAATTGTTTCATGCTTTGGAATACAATGTCTATTGTTTCAACCCTTAACGTCCACTCTTGTTAAAGCTTGATATAAAAAAAACTATTTATCCTGAAAAATGATTAGTGATCCTAAACCATAAAACAATCATTACTTTACGAATTCAAACAAAATTTTAACCATATTAAGGTTATGCAATGTTATTTTATAATTATTTACAATAAGGGTTACTTTCCACTTCTAAAAATAATCAGCGCCCAAGAGCATGATATGAAATATGAAGTTCAGGGTGAGATGAGACTAATCCCAAATTTTAATGCAAATCGATGAAAGACGAAATCCTTTTTTTTAAGATAAATAATTTTTTTTATATCAAGCTCTAACAAGGATGGATTTTTAAGGGTTGAAATATTATGAATTGTATTTCTAAACATGAAACAATCATTATTCAACTAATACAAACCAAATTTTACCTATCTCCAGGTTTAGAACGTTATTTTATAATTTTTGACAATTAGGGGTATTTTTCACCCTTAATAAATAAACAATGCCCATGAGCATGATATAAAATTTGAAGTTGAGGATGAGACCCTGAATTCAAATTTTGATGCAAATCGATGCAAGATGAAATAATTTTTTAAGATAAATACTTTTTTTTCTTCATTGAGCTCCAACAAGGGTTGATTTTTTAGAGTTGAAAAACTATGAAAATGTATTCTTAATCATAAAACAATCCATATTTAGCTAATCGAAACCAAATTTCACCTATATTGAGGTTTAAAATGTTATTTTATAAATTTTTTCAATTAAGGGTAGTTTTCACCCTTAAAAACAAAAAGCGTACAACGGAACGATGTAGAAAATGAACTAGAGGGTGGAATGAGCCTATTTCCAAATTTTCATTCAAATCGATGCAGGACGAAAAAATTGCGAGGTTTAGTCATTTTTTGAGATTCATTTCCTGTACTATCAATCTCTATCTGCAGATTACTCTACTTTTTTGAGGAATAGTATTCTCTGAATCAACTGTCTGTGGTCCAGATGGTTGGGAAATTGTCTAGGGCACAGACGGTACCGGGTTCGAATTCCGGATAAGATATGGATGTTGTGATTGTCCAATAATTGATTTTATACTTATATATCTACGTATGAAATAATCTGCTGGATAATGTACTAGATTACGAACCCATGAGGGTAGATGATGGAACACAGGCGAATACTCGCCTGTGTCCCATGATCCCCTTTAAAAAAAAAATTGATATTTGATCATAATGAGAACGGAGATTTAACTTCTCTACCACCTAAAAATACCATTTTTATTGAATTTTGTATTATACAGCCTCATATTCTCATAATAAACCAATTCGATATCTTAAGTTATGGCTCAAACCTACAATCGGAATACCTCATTTAGAGCGAAAGGAAAAATTTATATCCTTAAGTTTAAATTAAAACTACTCTATTTTTCGTGAAGCGTCATTCTGGGCCTCTTATGTTTCTATGGGTACTCTTCTCCATTATATCACCGGATAGCAGGAAATTCTGATGTGAAAATCAGAATGTTTTTGCTTTCGTTGCTGTAATAAACTCTATAACCATCAAGATCTCTATGGATCTGGAGGCGTCTATAGCTATCCTATAGCAATATTTTGAATGTGGAACCTGCTGCGTATTCCAAATGGGGAATGCGTATGTCATCATTGTAAATATGGTGGACTGGCAGAGGCATATGGAGCCAACACAACCCCTAAAATGTTTCCAACAGTTGTTGATTTAATCCGGTGGCGGGGCGAGAATGTTCCTCGGATGGATCAGCGGATACTGCTCGCTCTGTTCGTGCAATTGTACACGAAGATATACCCATTTTATTAGGAAAACAATTTCCTCTGGAGCACCTTTCAGGAAATAAACATACAAGGTAAGACCTATATTATACATTCCTCGAAAAACTACGTACTTTAACTACGGTCGTGATCTCTTCTGACACCAGATTAGCTATTTGGAGTAAGCTCAATAAAGTCATGGGGATTGTGGTAATTAATATGTCTTATTGTCTCATCAGCGAAGAAATGCATAAATTCGTAACTTTGTAAAGGTCCGATCTCTTATAGCTTGGAGTCCATCAACTTCATTATTATTATTCAGTAGGTACCTACCTACTTTGTCTATCTTTCATTGAAACTCCTTGATAACTACGATCATCTACTTATAATTAAGTCACAATACCTACCTATTTGCCATTTATTGAATTTGAGATGAAATTGATATCTCTTAATGGTACAAGAAGATGAATTAGGGAAATGCTCTGTCTTTTACAGATTTTAAGGGTGCTGCCGTGAGCAACTTTTACATTAAACAAAGGGACAACGTATTTAATGGGTTATAACATTATTATATTTTAAAATTGCTTTTGTATATTATCTTCTATTTCAAAACCAGTTGCACTGAAGCACATTTACGTGTGAATCACTTTTCTTTTCAAGGATATCAAGAATTTTATCAACAAATAAAATACTTTCTTAATCGCATTAATTGATAGCAGCTAATATCAAACCACATTCTTTTATTCTTCGTAGAAAATGTTATTGATGAATCTGTTGATGTTGATAAAACAGGTAGGTAATTATACATATTTTCATTTGAAGATCAAAATGATAGAAATGCAATCAATGTCATTTGTTTCTGGTGAAAATAATATTACACGTCACAATAAACAGATAGGATTAGGAAGCTTTCTTCAGTTATACAATGAATCACATATTACTTTTATCAAGTTATAATCGAGTCTAGGCTTATTGTTTTCGGTTGAAGTAGCTCATCGAAATAAATAGATGCATAAGTCTTTGTTATTTCATTTTCTGATATGTTCATACCGAAATCCTACATGATATGATGAACGTATTAACTAAACATTCATGTGATGTGATTGCAGATAATTGTTTCTATTGATAGTGTGAGGATAATGAATATTGTTTTGTCTTGTGATTATTCATTGTGAGAAAATAGCTCAGCATTAGTATCAAATCAACGAGTTATGTCCAAGTAACTCTTCGATTAAAAATATGTATTATTACTTACCACATAATTTCGAGGAAGAATATCTTAAAATCTATAGTTTCTTATTAAATACGATAATAACACCAAGTATTGTGAATAGATAAAATGATGTTTGCTTAAAAGTTTTGGACAATGTGTTTTCTTCTTCATTTCAGACATATGGACTTATATTATTCAAAAAAAAAAAAAAAATCGCGAAGTGTACCGAGTAGGTACCTACCGAAGCAGGTTGATATACGATTGGAACGGAAAAGTATCCGCTAAGTCAGGACTTCCCAACCAGGGTGGCACGCCCCCCTAGGGAGGCGTAGAGAAATGTTAGGGAGGGCGTTAGGGGAGAATTTCAGCAAGAATTTCTAGAAATGAAGGCTGATTCGACCATGAAAGATGACTTTCATCTCTTGACATTAGAAAAATTTTGGATCGAACGATTATATATATATATATTTATATATATATATATATATATATATATATATATATATATATATATATATATATTTATATGTATATATATATTTATATATATATATATATATATATATATATATATATATATATATATATATATATATATATATATATATATATATATATATATATATATATATATATATATATATATATATATATATATGTTATATCGTATGTTTTCTCGGATGGTAGAATGAATCAGAGAAAGATTCCGGGGTTCAATCCGATTTCGGAAGTTTTGTTGGCGCTGAGAAGCACCGTTTATTTCACGACGTTTTGCCAAAATCTCATTTGGCATTTTCAAGTGCTGCTGTACGTCTGGTGACTCGACGGCAACTACTGTTCGCCTCTCAATCAATCAATCAATCAAAATACGTTTATTCAAGATTTCTGGGGGGATGGGGTACATTTTTGTTATCTAGCTAAATATTTTATTGTGGGAAGTTATAAGGTTTTGCAACCTTCTTCAACTCTGGCTTTACTTAATTAATTCTCTAACATTTACAATATTAATAAAAATCCTAATTTTCCTATCGGGGAATGCGGCTGCGGCCGACTTTTTTGCTAATTACGTGCCATTCGGTCCAAGGTCAATATATTTCAACTGACATTAGATGGTAAGGGAAACCACAGAAAACCTTTACCCACGCAATGTACTGGTATTCTTAACTTTATTATATATAATTTATACAAATGGTTTGACAATAGATGCATTTGCTGACGTTTCGCGCACTAACCGAACCGCACTCGGTTTTTCGGAGCGGATTGACTTTTCGCGCACTGTCGACACTACTCGCACTTTCGGCACTACTCGCACTATCGACGTTTCGCGCACTTTCGGCACTACGCGCACTTTTTCGGGTCAGCGGATTAGGAGTGGTATGTCCTCTAGGTGCTCGAGGACTTCATCAGGAGGGTCCTGAAGCACCTGGAGGATTCTGGAAGGAGGGAAAGGAAACCTTTTCTTCGGCCTTCTGCAGAGAACTCTTCGTCGACGGTGCCACGGCGTCGATCGGGCTTCGATGTTGGGACCGTGCAATGTACGTTGGGCGTATCGAGCTTGGAGATTTTGGAGGTGTTCGAAAATGGGGGGAATGTTTACGTGATCGTGTACTAGGTGTGACGGATAACGTCTGTCTAGACTGAAAATGCTACGGCAGATTGCTCTTTCGCAGCTCTCCAACTGTCGGACGTATCTGTGAGGTAGAGTCGAATAGAGTAACGATCTATATGCTACTACTGGTCTTATGAACGTTTTATACGTGTTTAACAGAGTTTGAGGATTACATCCTCGAATTCTGCCTCTTAGAGCATATAGAATGTTAGATCTGTTTCGGACTTTTTTGAGTGTGTTTTGAAGATCGGATTTCCAATTGTTGTGTTGATTGAATGTGACTCCCAAGTAAATAATGTCCTCCTGCAGTTCGAGATTTTCACCCCATAACCTTAGTCGGACGTCGTTTTTGTTGAATCTACGTGTTCGAGTGTAATTTGGGTGATGGAAAAGTATTGTTTGTGTTTTACTTGGGTTAGGTGTTATTCTCCATTTGCTCGCCCACGTACTGATCCGGTCTAGGTGGCCCTGCGCTATGCGGTTGCATAGTGTCGACGTCCTCGCCGTGGTCCATATCGCCGTGTCATCTGCAAAAAGCGAAATCTGTGTATCTATGTTTAAAGGATGGGGAATATCGTATGTGAAAATGAGATAAAGGAGGGGAGCGAGAATCGATTCTTGCGGAATTCCGCTCGTGGAATAAATGGTTCGGAAAAGGATTTTTGTACTTTTATTCTGATGCTGCGGTCGGAAAGATAAGAAACTAAAAGTTTAATCAGATGGAGGGGGAGATGGATATCCTGTAGCTTCCGAATCAGACCGGCATGCCCAGACCTGATCGAACGCTCTCTTGATATCGAGAAAAGTAGCGAGAACGCAGTCACCAGTATTCAAAGCTTTAGTTACGTCGGTATGTAACTTCAAAAGGGGATCGGAAGTGCTACGGAAGGGCATGAAACCGTGTTGAGTGTTTGGGATGATATTACGTGCATCGACAAAAACCTCTGAGTCGCTGACAGATAATTCTTTCGAACACCTTACCAACGACATTCAGAAGAGATATCGGCCTGTAATTGTCTGGGGATGTATGATCTTTGGACGGTTTTGGATAAGAACTGTCGTGGCCTCTTTCCACGCATGCGGGAAATAACACAGTTCGAGCATCGGTTGAAGATTTTGGACATAATATTCATAGCCTCGGGAGGGAGTTTTCGGAGAACGGCACGTGATATGCCGTCGCCTCCTGGAGCCGTGTTTCTTGCCCGAATGAATGGCTTCCGCCACGACGTCAGGATCTATTGGGGAAGTGAGTGGATCACCTCCGTTCAATTGGATT
>JARQZK010003641.1:265000-317500 GCA_030704885.1 Cynegetis impunctata
ATATATATATATATATATATATATATATATATATATATATATATATATATATATATATATATATATATATATATATATATATCAGTGGCGGCTCGTGAGGTGTTGGTTTAAGGAGGCTACAAGAGGTGTTAAAAAATACATCATAGGCGAAAATTTTTAGGATTTCAAGGTCAACCGCCTTATAATTTAAAGACAATCAAAGTAAAACAAGCACCCTAAAATATTAATTTCTTTGGAAAAAAAATTGTTTTCACTTTCGAGTGTCTACCTTGATCCGTGACACGACATGTTCCTGGGATTTTTCGTGCCTTTCCAGAGAACGTGATAAAATTTTTAAATCATCAAATCCTAAGTGGCCCCAAACAGAGACATTTTCCCTAGTGAAAAGTAAACACTACCAACAAAATAATTTGTTTTTTACCTGCGATCCGGTTAGCCAAGGATGTCTCTCATAATTTCTGATATTAAAACCACGATTCTGTTGTTTGTTACGCTGCACCAAATTGTTTAATTCCGGGGTAGGTCGCAATGTTTTTATTAAAACTTTATCGTTTTAACAGTGCACTGAAATTATGGGATAACAAATATTCCACTAAGTCACCATTGAAATTTTTTAAATTAACTTCAGTAATATATTAGATAAAATAGACTTTATAATACAAATGAATACTGAAGAAGGAGGAGACCTCGGAAACGTTTATTAATATATTTCTAATGAAGCTGAATTGATGATATTTAATTTACCTCGCACTGCCAAACATAACCCAATTGAATATAGAAAAGCAGGTACCAAAAAAAAAAATCGAATATATATATATATATATATATATATATATATATATATATATATATATATATATATATATATATATATAATATATATATATATATATATATATATATATATAAATATATATATATATATATATATATATATATATATATATATATATAACTATATATATATATATATATAAATATATATATATATATATATATATATATTCTAATAAACCAGTGTTCACTAAAATTTAATCAATTCAACCTGTATCCGCTGAATATGTATGAGGATATGTCGCTACATTTGATTTGACTAGATATACCTAAATTTGCTAGGACGTGCCAAGCCGAAATTATCATTTCGACCGTCACGTAAATTATTAAGCTACGCCTAAACAACTATTAACTTTAAACGGTGATTAAACTTTACTACATATGCAATGCTCACGTCAGTTACACCTTCCATATCTACAACGATAATACTACCTACTTAAGGAATCAATAAAAGTATACCTACATTCAAACCGGAAAACAGAAATATCCAATAATCAATAATACAAATTATGAGCCGTCCAGTTGTTCATAATTTTCGTAAAACATACCAAATTTTTCGAATATGTGGCTTAGAAAAAGTTTAATGATCACTTATTGATATGGAACCTATTTAGATATTGATTTATTTTAGAAGTTTGATAATAAAGATGCTTTAATGAAGTATTTTTTGCTCTCATCAATTTTTCTCGCTATTGCAACTACCGGCAGAAACAGGTTCCCAGGAAGGGTCTTAGAGCCCTTTCAGACTAGGATACTGTATCCGAGATACTGTATGCGAGATACAGAATTAAAGCCAGATACAGTCAAGATACTTTTGTTAGAATATAGTTTTGTAAATAAATTTTATCAGTACAATATCAGTGCTGTACGGTGCTTTTTATGAAATGGACATTGAAGAGTGCGCTATGCTGTGGTATATTATATTTCTGGGCCCTAACTACAGTGTACCATGTATAATTTATTTCCGTAACTTACAATTTACTTGATAGTTTGCGAACAGTTACTAGATAGTAGTGCACTGATTAATACAAATTAAACATCAATTCGCTTATCTAAAGTGTTTTCACTGCAATCCGTAAAAACTTAAAAGCAATATAAATTAACGAATAAACTCATTATTCATCGCTAATAAACAATATTATTGAAATATTTCATTTAATTTTTGTTACCCATCTTGAGATGATTATTGTGAAAATCAAGCTTTCGACAAATAATCGTCTTGATTCGAGAATTTTTAATAATATAATAATTTGATTTATTTAGCTAATGAATTTATGCATTCCTTTTTGAATGCACTGTATAATTACTTTTATAAATATACCTACCATATTCATTTTGTTGAACAATTGTCATTTCTTCAAAATTTTCACACATGTGTTTGGTAATTTCCACCCAACATTTTTGTTTTATATTTCTGTCGAAATGATTTTCATTACTTGTATCCCATATACAAGAATTCGGTTCTATCAAACTTATAAATTTCTCGTTATCAGAAACTTTATTCTCCATGGTACAATCGAAAAACCGTTCTATTCCACTTCACTTCTACTAATAAATAATAAAAATATTGTACACCTATGCTATTGTGCTTTTTGAATCGCAAAAGTATGCAAGTCTGAAAAGGTCCATAAGCCACAATGATAATTCGGTATCCCGGATTCGGACACTGTCGCCGGCGGCTGAATGAGCGAGATTCAGAAATTTAGTATCGCGATACGGTATGCTGTGCTGAATGCAGTGTGAAAACGTACATATAAACGCGTGTATTTTCTGTATCTGGGATACGCGTATCTCGGATACAGTATCCAAGTCTGAAAGGGCTCTTAGGGTTGATTTCCGTGACAGTCTTCATTAGCCTCAGCGGTCTGCGGTCAGTGACAAACTTATAAATGAAGGTTTGTCTTTGGAGTAGGGAGATTTACCTAGATCTGCTAGATCTAGAATCCAGAATGTCTTAAAATTATATTGTTTATTGTTATCACAAAATCTCACAACACACAGTGTCATAACAAATGAAAAAAAAAGTGCGAGTCGGACTCGCGCACGAAGGGTTCCGTAGCATTGACTATGCCCCCCTTGAATATTTATTTTATTTTGATTTAATTATTTATTATTGAAGTAAAAATACAACTGAGTAACAAAAAAGGGCAAAAAAATTGCGCCCCCCCTAAAATATTTATTTTATTTTGTTTTTAGTATTTGTTGTTATAGCGCCACCAGAAATACATAATTTGTGAACATTTCAACTGTCTTGCTATCGCGGTTCTTGAGATACAGCCTGGTGACAGGCAGACGGACGGACAGACAGCGAAGTAATAGGGTACCGTTCAGGGGCGTAGCTACCACCGTATCAATGATACGGGGCCCCCGGTCTACAGGGGCTCCTAACGTGCCTACAGAGTTTTCACTTCAGAAATGAGAGAATAAGTCAAAAAAAGCAATTTCTTTTTTTCCCGGGTCAAGCGAGCTCCCAAAAGTTGGCAACGTCGTACATCGGTTATTGTAGGATACCCCCGTTTAAGTCATTCCCTTAAACGGGGGAATCTCGCATTAACCGATGTACAATGACAAACCACGGAAAGCAATTATATTCACGCATTTTATTTCATCCTGGTTCAAACGTTATTATTATTACATTGTAATACAAAACAATCTTGTTCTTCTGATTACTTCTTGGTTACTTAGTTTAGTTTGTGAAAATAATGAGTGAAAAGAAAAGAGACTATCCCAGTGGAGCTATGAAAAGAAAATGTAAACAGAAAAGGGAGGAGGTTATGATAAAAATGCCCAAAATTTCTTCTTTTTTCAGCAATCAGCTTGTGTGAGTGGTATAGATTGCAATGGTAAGTACTACCTATTTATCTACCACTAGCGAAGGGTGAATTTGGTTTTTTGACATAAGACAACTCAGTTAATCTTTATGAACAATTAATGGCTCTGAAAGCATGCTTAAAATCTGAAATTCAAAAAATGAATTCCATTAAGGAACTCATGGAATTATTGCTGATAAAATTCAATAGCCTTGCATCCAGTTTCCCGGAGGTAATAAGGGCATGCTTTCTATTCTTGACCTTACCAGTAACAACCACAACAGCTGAAAGAAGTATTTCGAAATAGAAACTGATAAAAAAACTACCTAAGGACTTCGATGGGACAGGAACGGCTATCAGACTTGTCACTATTGTCTATAGAGGCAATGTTAGAAAAACTGAAATCGTCTTCAGTTCTAGATGATTTAATAAATAAATTTGCCGAAAAAAAGCAAGAAAAGTGTACATTTAATTTGAGTTGCTTTCTAGCTCAATTTCTAGAAGGAATTGATAACTTATGATCAATTAACATTTATTTTAATTTAACGTAAGCATTTTTTTTTTTGAGAAATCCTTAATTTGGGCCCCCGCAATCAATTTTGATACAGGGCCCCTCCAAGGCACGCTACGCCACTGGTCCCGTTTTTACCCTTTCGGTAAGGAACCTTAATACCTATTGATTATTTTTGTCTGAAGTATTATAGTGAAAATAATAACATCTGCAGATGATGGTATATATAAGTTATAAAATGAAGATGAAAATTTGTCAAAAATAAATGTTTTATGCAAATCTTTGAAACTTTAAAATAATTGTAAATATTGATGCTTCGATCTCACGTATTTTTAAAATCGATTTTTCGAAACGCCGGTGTTCTGCGGTTGATGTCGCATCCCTATTCCAAAGTAATATGACACTGGCCTTGTCGGTAGTACCTAATATATTCAGTGATTGATGTATTTCAAGGACGTCTCAAATTTCTTATGTCAATGTTGAATCCAATGAGCCTCAATTGCAGTACATTTAAGATTTTATTTTGAGTGGGAGACTTCAACGGTAGTAAAAGTAAGATACTTAAGATCATGGACGGTACCGATAGAGCGAAGGTATCACCCGTGACCCAAGAATCAACGCACTCTAGTACTCTAAAAGTGTCTAGTCAATGACTGAGTCATTCAACATTCGCCTGCCGTAACGTTAGGGTCGTACCTAAGCGCGCTAAATTCAAACACGCCATATCGAGTTATGAGTTTTAGTTAGTGAAAACGTGTAACTAATGTTTACAAACATTGAAAAAATCATGGATGAAGGTTTCACATTCACTATTCCATCAGGTGTGGAATTGGGGAAATTTGGACTGGACGAAAATATATCTGTAATAATAGGACCAGGTTCAAACCTTTCAGCAATAAGAGATAATGCAGAATATGAACAATTTTTGGCGGATATGTGGGCGGGCACTGTATTAACTCTCATGGTTCTAGTTTGTGTTTGTTGCATGTGTTCTTGTTTATTGTATCACAAATTTCAACAATGGAAAAGAAGTGGTAAGTTTATTATTGTATCAAATATCATAATTGCATCAAACATAAAACGCGATGTCTGCTTTTTAACTCGGTTAACAATATACGAAAATATTCACTTAACATTCAGTAATTTGTAAGGTTGCTTTATCTTTGGCTTCTACAATGATTATTCTCTAATTTTGTACAATCTATTGAGTAAAAGTTACCTTCAAAATGAACTTAGTTGTTTAAAAGTACGTTTGGATTGAATAATTATTTCATAAGATTGAATAATTAATTCACGAATAAGGTTTTATGACTTATTAACAAAACTCAATGCCATTCGATTTTATCGATTCGTTTAAGATTCCGTGTTTCCACAAAAAGTAGACTATCAACTCCATATGCGGTCGGTAATCTCTTCAATATACACTTGATAAATGCGATGAAATTGAACCATAATATTTGAAACACATTGATTCTTTCAATTTTCATCAACATAATCATCATAATAAATCAGATATGTTTTCGTGCACATGTTTGATTTTGTTAAGCTGAACTCAAAGTTTTTTTTTTATCTCGAGGGATCTACAGTTTAACGCCGGTTTCGAACGGCCGATGGGCTTGTAAACGATGTACATTACCCAACAACTTAATCATATACCTATATAGAAGCACTAAGTTCCGGACATACACAACACCCAAGAGCAAGGTGGGACTCGAACCCACAATCATCGGTTTACAAATGGGTACAAGCGGTACAACTTACCGCTGGTCTACCGAGGCCTCGAGCTCAAAGTTTGTTACTATTTTTATGCATAATAGTTCGTTAGGGGGAAGCTGCCCCCCTTAGAGACTCGAAAAAGTTTTATCTAATGAAAGTAATTAAAGTATTGAAAATTTCACAAGAAACCCAAGAAGATTATGTATTAATCAATTTTTTTTTGTAGTAAGTAAACGATTTAGACTTTACAGTTTTTATGTATTTTACCTACAATTCATATACCGATTTTATCTAACAACCCTGGCCCATTGGCTGGAAACGCCCTTGATCTTCAGTAGGTTTATCTCTTAATATATATATATATATATATATATATATATATATATATATATATATATATATATACAGGGTGATTCATTAATAAGTGTAAATATTTTAAAGGGAAAATGTTGAGCTCAAATTATGAAGATCTAACCCAATTTGCCTATACAAAATATCTCCTTACTGATTTACAGGGTGTTTTATTTAGATTATTAAAAATGAATTTTATTCATTACTTGAATGCTGCTCTATATTTCTTTATGATATTTGGCAGTAAGTTAAAGTATTCTGGGACACATCAAATGATAGTAAAGAAGACTTTCTCGCTATCACCAGTGGCGTACGGCAGAGACTCGGGAAGAGTTCGTGTTTCCTAAATTCTACGCCACTGGCAGAATTGTCATTTTAGTATAATTTTTTGATTCTCTAATATTTTCTCTGTAAATAAGGCACTCTTGTTTCGTAACGCTAGAGCCACTATTTTTCGAGATATTTAACGTTGAACATATAGCTGCACAATTCTTTTAATTTTTATGTACGAGTCTGTCGGTGTTTTTTTGTCATACGATTGCATGTATTACGTTAAATAAACATTATTAGGTATTTTTTTCAATTTATAATAATATTAACAAACAATTTAAAACAGAACAACTACAAAAATATCCCAAACGATAAATACTTGCCAGGAACTATGGCAGCAAATTGTAAATTCCGCTAATTTTATTGCGAATCAGCCAAACATATTTTTTAAAGTTAGAAGATCGTTTAGCGAAAGAATGGATAATCTCATTGAGGTTAACGGAGATCACATTGAACATATGTTGTAAATTGTTTTCAAGTTTTGTTCATGAATTTGATATTCTTCCAAAAATTGTAAAGAAGATCTTGATAATTAAGTATTTATTTTGACTTTTTTATGTAGCGCTGGATATTTTTGTAGTTGTTCTGTTTTAAATTGTTTGTTAATATTATTATAAATTGAAACAAAATACCTAATAATGATTATTTTAAGTAATACATCCAATCGTATGACAAAAAACACCGACATGACTCTTACATGAAAATCAAAAGAATTGTGCAGCCATATGTTCAACGTTAAATTTCTCGAAAAATAGTGGCTCTAGCGTTGCGGAACACGAGTGCCTTATTTACAGAGAAAATATTGGAGAATCGAAAAATTATACTAAAATGACAATTCTGTCAGTGGCGTAGAATTTAGGAAACAAGAACTCTTCCCGTGCCCCTGCCGTACGCCACTGGTGATAGCGAGAAAGTCTTCTGTACTATAAGTTGATGTCTCCCAAACTACTTTAACTTACTGCCAAATATCATAAAGAAATATCAAGCAGCATTCGAGTAATGAACAAATTTCATTTTTAATAATCTAAATAAAACACCCTGTAAATAAGTAAGGAGAAATATTTTGTATAAGCAAATTGGGTTAGATCTTCATATTTTGAGCTCAAAATTTTCCTGTTAAAATATTTACACATATTAATGAATCACCCGGTTATATATATATATATATATATATATATATATATATTAAATTTAAATATACACTAGCAGAATATATTTCTAAAGAATTAGTTCTTTGATGCTGTTATTATATACTTTCACACTCGAATGATGTTTATATATGATCAAACTTCAGTAGTTTAGATTTCCTTAGTTTCAATATTTGTAAAGATTTTCAAATTTGAATATAGACCATCATAAGATAACGTGGCTTTGATGAAGATAATAAGGCTCGTAAATTATTGTAACTAAATTGTATAAATATCCAAAAGTAGGATGGATTTTCAGCAAAAGTCATTTTCATTTTTCTCTATAAACACTCTTCAGTTTGGGTTCATACTTTATTAATTGATATTTGGAATCTACTTTACTTCAATTGAAGATGTCCGAAATAATATTTTCGAAAATTATTAAATTTATTCAGTTACCCTAACAAATCAGTTTGGCTCTATCTTTTGTCCACTCGGAATATTGAGCAAATATCTTCATACAACATCCCAGTGGATAGTTTATCATGTAGTATTCGAATCCAAAGTAAGATATGGAACTCTTTTTTATGGATGATTCGTCTGGGATGGAGGATATATCTCCAAAAATTCAGAACAACTAACGGAACAAAACGCCAAGTACCTACCTAATCTTGTGTGAAGTACCTAGAACAATAAAATACTAGCACATACTCGCTTCAAAAGTTTCAAAAAATAAATTATTACTCAAATTAGAAAAATACTCGATAAAAAAATTTTATTGACTCATTTATGAACCGTGTTTCATTTCAAGTGTTGAATTTGTACGTATTTTACTTAAATTGAGATAAAGACTGTTATTATTATTATTAACAAGAGATTTTAATGATGAAAATTTCAATTTTATAGTTTATATATATATATATATATATATATATATATATATATATATATATAATTTTTTATATATACCTATATATATTTTTATTCGATTTTTTATATATATATATATATATATATATATATATATATATATATATATATATATATATATATATATATATATTCAGGGACGGTTAAGGAGTCTAAGCCTCCTCCTCAATAATATTCCGTGTATCTCTAATATATGATATTGAATAGTCAGCATATTCATATTAATCAAAATCATATTATTTTATGCACCTACCTTCCTTTCAACCTACGTTATATAATATAATTCATTAATTACGATAGAAGGTATTTACATTTACTGCATTTCATTCATTTCAAGATTTGTGGCAACGCTGCAGATGCTTAAAAAGGTATATTTTCAACGTTCATTATACCTGCCACAGAAAAGCAAACAACGGTGCGAATACTGCGAATGAATACTTCATTGCAATAGAAAAGGAAAACACATGTAAATGGCAACATCGATTGCACCTAAGTCTCACACAATGTCGACCAATCACAACTATAGGCTTTCGGGTAAAATCGAGTGAATTCGTTGGACATGGACCGTTGGACGTTGTCGTTGTCACTAGTCATGGACGAAAACAGTTTCGTCGGTTTTAATTTATTTTATTGGCGTATTGTTTTTAAAATGAGTTCGGTTACTGAAGTTAATTTTGAAAATTTCAATGGTGACTTAGTGGAATATTTGTTATCCCATAACTTTAGTGCACTAAGTTAAAACGATAAAGTTTTAATAAAAACATTGCGACCTACCCCGGAATTAAACAATTTGGTGCAGCGTAGCAGAATCGTGGTTTTAATATCAGAAATTATGAGAGACATCCTTGGCTTACCGGATCACAGGTAAAAAATAAATTATTTTGTTGGCAGTGTTTACTTTTTACTAGGGAAAATGTCTCTGTTGGCACTGGCATCTATGCAGGAATTATGGTAATTATCGATAATACAACAGACTGCCCCGATTTTCTTGAAATTTCGGATTATAGCTTATTTTGGCCTGAAAAGTCGAATATGAAGTCAGATTTTGTCGCTGGGTCATCTTTTTTTTCAAAAACTTGAGCTGACCTGACTTTTTCTAATCTTACTAACCTAACCTCCGAGTTCATAAAAGTATAAAATTCATGAAATAGATAAATTTTATTATCAAAAAGACAATGTTTTTATTATATCTATAAAAAATAGATGTCTATACCAAAGAATTTATTTAAATTATTTTATTTTGTTGTTATTTTATTAAGTTTTGTTTGACTTTTATGACAAGAATTTTATTTCAATCTATTTTTAGGAGGGACCTATTTTATTTCTGACAAGAAAAACGTCTCACCTCCCCGTTGGTTCTTGCTGGGCAACAATTGATTAATTCCTCGAATAGGTACCTATTTAATATTTTAGAGTGCTTGTTTTACTTTGATTTTCTTCAAATTATAAGGCGGTTGACCTTGAAATCCCAAAAATTTTCGCCTATGGTGTATTTTTTAACACCTCTTGTAGCCTTCTTAAACCAACACCTCACGAGCCGCCACTGATATATATATATATATATATATATATATATATATATATATATATATATATATATATATATATATATATTCATTCAGGGGCGACTATGGAGGGTAAGCCGGAGCGGTGATTTTTAATTTATTTTGCTCCCGTATAGTTTTTAAAATGAGTTCGGTTACTGAAGCTAATTTAAAAAATTTCAATGGTGACTAACTGGAATATTTGTTACCCCATAACTTAAGTGCACTAAGTTATGACGATAAAATTTTAATAAAAACATTGCGACCTACTCCGGAATTAAACAATTTGGTGCAGGGTAACAAACAACAGAATCGCGGTATTGATATCAGAAATTATGAGAAACATCCTTGGCTAACCGGATCACAGATGAAAAATAAATTATTTTGTTGGCAGTGTTTACTTTTTACTAGGGAAAATGTCTCTGTTTGGAGCTGCTTAGGATTTGACGATTTAAAAATTTTATCACGTTCTCTGGAAAGGCACGAAAAATCCCAGGAACATGTCGTGTCGCGAATCAAGGTAGACACTCGAAAGTGAAAACAATTTTTTTCCCAAAGAATTTAATATTTTAGGGTGCTTGTTTCACTTTGATTTTCTTTAAATTATAAGGCGGTTGTCCTTGAAATCCTAAAAATTGTCGCCTGTGCTGTATTTTTTGACACCTCTTGTAGCCTGCTTAAACAAACAGCTCACGAGCCGCCACAGATATATATATATATATATATATATATATATATATATATATATATATATATATATATATATATATATATATTACGGTAGATTGAGTTTCAGAGGTAATTATCATGCTGTTAATATTAGACATGGGGATACTCTCCACCTCCCTAAGTTTCGCCTAACTATCTTTGAAAGATCTTTCTCATTTAATTCTATAGCTGTATATAATAAGATACCTAGGAATATTAAAAAACTTTGATTTCATAGTTTCAAGAAGAAGATCAGATCGAGACTATCTGCACAAATAGCTGTTTAATTTTTGTTAAGGGCTACCTAATGAATAAACTTTAGTTTGTTATTGTCAATTTATATTCAATGTTTACATTCTCATTTACTCCTAATAATTTACGATTTGTTTCATTTTTTTATTTCGTGTCTGGTTTTTTATTTGTCTGTATTTCATTTCACATTGAGTTGTTTTGTTCCATCAATTATTTATTTTCATTTTATTTTATATAGATTCTTAATTTTCTTTTTTTTCTTTTTATATATATATATATATTGCTTCTTTTTTTTTGTTTATTTTGTTACTTTGTTTCATTGATTATATATTTTTTTGTAGTTCGAGGTTGAGTAGGATAGCTTTGCTAGACTTCGCCTCTCATAATCAATAAAGTCCTTATCATTATTATTATTATTATATGTGTATATATATATATATATATATATATATATATATATTATTATTATTATATATATATACTTTTGTCACATTGGTAATATGTTAGTATCAAAGTTTACTATCTGTTTTTATTTATTATCAGTTCATTAATTTTGTTAGAGTTGCTAATTTCATGCTCCTCGCAAATTAGCATCAGCTTAAGAGTGATGAGCAAAATTTGAGAGAATAAATTAGAACGTATAATAAATGACAAAAGTTTTAAGTACTATGTACTTTACTTACTTTATAACATTAACGAACAAATGTTCGTTTTTCAAGAACAACGATTAGAAACAGTAATCGTCAACGTTGGAAAGTAGTACATTAAAATTAACTATATATTTTTGTTCACGTCGATTACGTTGAAGCGATAAAAGTAATACGTTTTTTATCGATACGGCTAACTGTCCTGGCTATCAGAATAGCCGTTACTTTTTTCCATTTCTTATAATTGTGGTCATTTGTATATGAGCAATTGTGAATTTGGGAAATTAGTTCAAGGACGTAGGAAAATCCTCTGAATATAATAGCATATACAGATAATTCTCTGAATGGAATTTCACTCGTTTGTATTTATATAATTGACAATATCGTTTTTATATGATTCACAATGGAATACACCTCTTCCATTTTGCATGAGAAATTCCCATGTGGATATTGGAATATTAGCGGCGTAGATTGTAGGAATCACAATCTTTCTGTATACTTGAAACAAAAAATCCCTAATCGCTTGTTAATTTCTGTTAGGAATTGAAATTATTTAATTGACAAACAACAGGCTACTTGGAATCGAAGTAGAAAACAATAAATTTTTCAACGACGTATGTAAAAATTGTGACATCACATTTCTGCGTCATTTATACTGTAGGTACAAATAACAGGTTTCGTTGTTTTTCCTATGATTAAAATTGTGATTTGGCCGGTTCTAAATATAGCAAGAAGTCTAGTCAAAACTTACATATTTCTCTTGAAAGGTTTAAACTTATTATACATTTTTTCCTGGCTGAAATAAGCACCAACTACTTTTTTCTAATTTTGACATATAAAGTGACACTTTTTAAAACTGATTGACATTATGAAACGTCTTACTTTTTGTAACTAGTTGCATAAAGTAAAATTTTATGCAATTGGTGACGAAAAATGTATTTCAAATTTAGTGACAAAAAGAATTATTCTATTTATTAAACTGTTATAATACAAGTTATAAACATAAATTATAAATTAATTAATCATTATAAATATTGATAACATAATTATTGCAATTATTCAAATTAATTCCCGACAACATATTTTTTTCATTGCTCGAACTTGCTGTTATTTGGGAAGCGGCGCACATTGCATTAGATGTTTCACCAAATATTTCTTGCGCTATAAGTTTTTTATTATTCATGGAATTTTCAACATATCCCTCCGCAACGGAGGTAGATTTCCAACCTCCATGCCTCTTTAATTAATTTTAAAATATCAGCGCCACTGTCTGCTGGGAAAGTGGCAGAGCTTCTTCTGAAGCAGTGGCCAGTATATAGAACAGGATTTGAAAGACCAAGAAATTGTGCAATAACTTTTGGCAGACTGCTAAATGTGTTAATTCCCACAGGATTTCTGGTACATTTTCCATTCGCGTATTTTACAAAAAATCTGTTGTGTTTAAGAACCTGGGGACGCAACTTAATATATTTTCTTAATATTTCAACAAGATTCGTATTTTCAATGTCTCTTTTGTTTTTGAAGGTGGGATATCAACACGAAAATGGCTTCCTTCGTCTATAACATTTTCAACTGGAAGAAATGTTAATTCTGCTTTTCTGCATGCTCCTGTCATTCCAAGTATCATTGCAACCTTAGCCATTAAGTATTCTTTGTCATCAGCTTCCACTAAAAATTTGGCAAAATCTTCTTTAATAAAAACTTTTGACTTTTTAGCACTGTACCCGTCCGCTTGCCTTTTAATATATGCTACCAAATTTGTATATTTTTTAATATCAATATTCCTTCTCAGATTTAGTTCAGACCTTAACATTGAGTAAAGTGTCCATAATGTGGAAACTTTTAGATCTTTCTTACCCTCAAAATATGCAAGTAAAACTTTCTCATTAACATGTTTAATTTTCTTCTCATCACACCACGTAACAAATTTTTTCTACAAGCGTGCGCTTTCAACCCTTTTCCCGCACGCATTTCAATTCGTAAAGAGTCACATTGCCAAACAGTGCGGGAAAAACCCCTGCTATTCCATTTCCGCACGCGTTTGCGTGCGGTAATGGAATAGCGGGCATTTTTCCCGCACGCTTTTATTAGAGAATAAACTGAATAATGATATGTCTCTATGCACCGAACGCCACCGACGACGTTACTATGAAAACGACATGTGAATTAACATAATATGTCATTAGTATGAAATTATTTGAATATATCAAATCGAATTTCATCGGTGTGTTAAAATCTCCGTTGAAATAAGCGCTTGTAGAAAAAATATTGTTCCTAACTCGTGCGGAAAGAGTCTTTCCGCACTTGTTAGGAAAATAACTATTTCGTATGCCAAATCATAAACTGCCTTTGACTTTTTGGGAATTACTGATAATAGAGCATTACCTGCTGCCTCTTCAATATCGCTTGGTAGCTCTTCAGAACTTGAATCACTCATTTTTAAAAAATAAAACTATAAATATATCAATCTCGCTAAAAACCTTCCGTCTAGACTTTTTTACAAAATGTCAAACTGACAACTAACATGAAGTAACAGCAACAAACTAAATTTATGTTTTCCAAATTTTTATCAATTATATTAAATTTTATTTTTTTATTACCTTCTTCAAAATTAGAAAAAATCTTCGTAACTGGTGGCATAAATAGCTATTGTTTTTAATCAGGGGCGATTTGCCTAAATGGCATTGACTTGAGTCATTATAATTTTTTTTATTGTTACTAAATTCTTCTTAGATCATGTTTAATCGAAATTTGACTAAAATTAGAGACAACAAAAAAAGGAATCAACTGTAATACAATACCGTTAAGTATCTTAAGTATCTTCATACAGATTCATCACTGAAATTCGGGGGAGAAAGGTTTTCAGACACAAAGGAAAAAACTTTGCTCATAACTTCAAGCCTATAGAATGATAAAATCGAACAGGACTTAATAAACATTCATGTTTTCAAGCGACATGAGAAAACTAAGCTTGTATGGTTGGTGCAATTGCACCAGCCATAGTGTATAATCATATAGGTACCTACATGATTTTATTCAGATTCGAATATAGCTCTTTTCTATAATATTACTGCAGACTAAAAACAAAAGGTCCATTGTACCTATTTCGAAACAGTCGCACAACGAAAATTTAATAATACTTATTTTAATCAAATAAGTCGGGTATAAAGCTTAACCAGTCGTCACTCGATAAATAATACTAATGAATTTTCTTCGATTTTTCATAGTAGGGGAGCCCGAGATGCTAAATGGGGATTTACTCAAGCGTCATGGGGACCTTTTGGATTTTGAAGATTAGATGCTAAAACGAAAAAAAGGTTATATGATGTATGTCATTTCACTGGGCGGGGAAAACGTGTGCAGATCTTCAAAAATGTAAAAAAAAATCGTTATATAGATTTACTCGAGCGCGTCAGATATTAATAGTTTATTCACCCCACATCGTCTCTGATAACGAAGGTAAGTTAATCTGCCGGTTTGCATGATGGGGTTGACCGTACGAGACCAAAACTCAACGCCGATATTCAAAAATGCAAAGAAAAATCATGACATTTCCTTCAAAATAAAAATAAAAATTTAACCGTGCTCCAGAATGTCAAGGTGACGTTTTCTTTTTGCAACCTTTTTTAGTCTCTTATTTCCTTATGCCACGTGCAAATCGTCAGATTAGTGAAATGCATACTCTTCTGCATGTAATTTACTCACCTTGCCTTAATCTGACGCGCTCGAGTTTTTCGAACGAACGATTTTTTTCTACTAATCTGATCGGCTGCCCTAGACGAACGCCCCCATATTGAGGTTTCATGTATGGTGGGAATACTCAACAGGGTGCAAGGTTTCCCCCAATATGTTATTCTGCCACGCTCGAGTAAATCCCAAAATCCCCGCTTGGGCTCCCCTACTATCATAAACCATGAATTTGATCTCATTTCTATACAGGTACATCTCCATTGTAAATCGAAATTTGCGTGGACAGTGTTAAATTAAACTATATAATTCGTTTGATAACTATGAATTTAACTTTTCCTCCAGACCGCTGCCAGAATACAAATCCAGAAAAGGTGAAATACTGAGCATTTTGAATTTTAGATTTTTATTGCACCGGTTAGTAAATATAAGTTTGAACCAAAACTAATAAAAAATATTTGTTGAAGATATACATGTATGTGTGTATTTTATATTATTTCCTCTTATGACCCTAAAACTTTCAATTATACCTTGTAACCTTTCAGTCGACTGATGTGTAGGTTTCACAACCTTTGAGCAGTTGTAAAGATTTTGAAAATGTTTGAAATTTGCGCAGGTGAATTATATGTTATTTTGTATTCAACCGCTGAAAAGCTTAAGTAAAAAACTCGTGAGCAGCAGAGCTCCATTACTAAGGTCGTATTTTGCGAGCGAAATGCATCGCGTCGTGATGTGATTATAACGAATTGAATTATATTTTGAAAAATCACGCGTAAATAGCAAATCGAATTTGAAAAGTTGAAAATAATTTATTTTATTTGAAAAAATGTTGCGAACTGCATAGTGGTTGAAATCAACGAAGAAACGTACCTCAACATTGAATCAATCCACCTACCATTTCAATCCTCTATTGTAAACAAAAATTTGCGAAGTGCATCGTGTACTGATAGCGAAGCAGGCCGAAATGCGATTTCAACGGAACAGTCTCCGCGCGGAGCAGCGCGACTAGGAAAAATGGTTCAAACTACCCAAAGCCACTTCTTCAACATTAACTCAATCTACGTACCTACCAAGCTTGAACCCTTTAACTCAATTTGCAGAAGCTGTGGAGTTTGGCAAATTTTCTAAACCCATAGTTTCGTTCTGCAGAGCTGCTGGAGATGGCAATATGTACCGGAAAAAAAAAAAAAATATATATATATATATATATATATATATATATACATATATATATATATATATATATACATATAATAATACTTAATAATTTCGACCAATCTGTATAATATAGAAACGCTTTGTATTATCGGGAATGTGGTCTGTAGACTCAATAAACTCTTTGTCTTTTTTTCAACTCAATATTTCGCCATTTATTTTACAGCTTCATCAGGAGTACTGCAAAAAATTTTAAAAAATTAAAAACTTTAAAACCTTTACATTTTCACTATCTCTTCAATTTATCAATGTAGCATTGTTGCCATGTGTTCGTCTTGTTGTCTTCAGTGAGAGGGAATTCATTGTTGGTTTAGATTTGTGTTGAGATGGTAGATATATGCATCCGATATATTACAACTAAGGACCAACTCTATTCTTGTAAGTGTCAAATGTTATGTGCTTTAAAATTGTATATGTCATTTTAATTGTGTAGAGTTATATAAGAGATAGTGAAAATGTAAAGGTTTTAAAGTTTTTAATTTTTTAAAATTTTTTGCAGTACTCCTGATGAAGCTGTAAAATAAATGGCGAAATATTGAGTTGAAAAAAAGACAAAGAGTTTATTGAGTCTACAGACCACATTCCCGATAATACAAAGCGTTTCTATATATACATATATATATATATATATATATATATATATATATATATATATATATATATATATATATATATATTCATATATATATATATATATATATATATCAGACATGACAAATTTTTCGTAAATCGTGGTCTAGGAGTTTTAAAACGGATGGGAAAAAACTCCGGCACCTGACTGGTCTCCTTCGATACACTGCAATAGTATGTATTTTATTAGGCCAAGCTACAGAGATGTTTTCATGTAAAAAGTGTTAGAAGAAAACCAGCTCCGCCATTGTTTGTAAAATAGTTCCACATGATATATTGATATGTTTTTCACTCGACTTTAATATTTATATCTTTGTTATTAACAATTTTATGCAAAAAATCGCATTGTTTTTAGTTTTTTGCTTATAAAATTGAAACTATCAGAGTAATCGTGATGGTGTCAATAGACTAATTGTAGAAAATGAAAAGACGAAAAAAATGAGAGGTCGGACGACTCGATCAGACCCTAAGTCTAAGGGAAAATTGGAAAAAGCCGGTCAAAATGCTGTTTTTTCAAAAGTTATCTTTTGAGTTGTAGCGTAGATCCTCCGGTTAGTATTATTTATCAATATAAACTTTATTTGTGCGAAGAGCAGGAACTGTCCGATGCATAGTTTTTGATCTGTGGCCATTTGAATATTTTACTATGCAATTTTCCAGCAGACCTGAATGCGACAGGTATGGTCTGATTTCAATTTACAAAAAAGATTTTGAAAGTAGAATTCTCATATCGCGATTTTTTGCATAAAATTGTTAATAACAAAGATATAAATAATAAAGTCGAGTGAAAAACATATCACTATATTATGTGGAACTATTTGGCAAACAATGACGGAGCTGGTTTTCTTCTAACACTTTTTGCACAAAATGCTCATCTCTGTAGCTTGGCCTATATGGAATAAAATACGACTGATAAAAATAATCACTACTAGTACTAGCACTTAACTAGTGAAACTAATTAATTTCTAACAAATTTCCGAGTTTACTGTATCAATATAACTATTCTTTATCTCCGCCCCATTTTTGAACTTATCTATGTTCATAATGGTAAACATTTGCTACTACAGAAATTGAGTAGTCTTCTAAAGTTGACTGAATGAAACCAACACAGTTATCTCATATTTTGAATCTTAACAAAGGAATTCCATTAATTTGAAACAAAGGAATGAAATAAATCATCCATCCGCTTAGTATTCTAAAAGGGTTCCGTTCTTTCATTCTGAAATAAGCGTCTTGAATATCTGAAATTCATTTAAAAAGGATTTCATTATATAAAATACTAATTTATAAAAAATTTTTTTTCTCATACAATAAATAATTTCCGTTCATTATTAACATTTTTTTTGAAATGGCGATTGAGCTAAACTGAAATAGTAGACTTCATTTTGTTATGCCAACCTCTAATAATTTTCAATCGGTTTATGTTTTCTTGAGCTTATAAAACATAACCTTGATATATCATACCAGATTAAATATTTTTTACTATGAAAGATATACTTAAATCCAAGGTTTCAATTTAGAAGTAGAGATATATATATATATATATATATATATATATATATATATATATATATATATATATATATATATATATATATATATATATATACAGGGTGAACCACCAGGAACTACATCGACCGATATCTCAGAAACTTATTTTAGGAAAAATTTCAAATTTTGGAAACTTGCTAGATGTGTTATGGCCTACTCAGCTAAAATATTTTCATCAATTGGACATTTCCGGTTATAGACCCTAAGTCGCTTATTGTGAATAGGACACCCTCCATATTATTACATTTTTGAATTCTACTCAAGATTCCAGGCAGATTTTATGTACCATGTCCTATACCTACATTTTAGTATAAATAACTTTATATATATATATATATATATATATATATATATATATATATATATATATATATATATATATATATATATATATATATATATATATATATAGGGTGTTAAAAAACAACGTTTCAATACTTTGGGTTCTGATTATAGACCTCAAAATAAGTAAAAAATTTCATATAAACATGGGTCCGCAAATGAGCCGTTTTGGAGATATGAGCGATTTTCGGTTTTCAAAATATTAACTACCTACTAGCGCAAGCTATTTCAGGAGATCGTTTGTTAGGACCAATAGTTTTACCACGGAATTTAAAAGAAGCCGCATTCCTTAACTTTCTTCAAAATACCTTGCCCGATTTTCTAGACTTGGTACCTATAAATCAGGGGATGAATATTTGGTTTATGCAAGATGGAGCGCCCCCACATTATACACTTACTGTTAGGGAACATTTAGATCAAACATTTCTCAGAAGATGGAGGCCCAGTGCCATGGCCCGCTAGATCTCCTGATTTGAATCCTTTGGACTTTTGTATTTGGAGTTATTTGAAAAGTTAAGTGTATACAACGTCAGTAAATAACATCAGAGAGTTGCAACATCGGATTGAACTATCCTGTTAAACGATCCGAACACAGCCAGGCCTTTTCGAAAGAGTACGTAATTCCTTCATGCGACGATTTACTTCCTGTATTGAAATGGACGTTGGTCATATGGAACATCTTCTGTAAAACACTGGAAGTCAAAAATAAATCGAATATCTTCTGGAATTTATCGTATTTGATTAAGCTAGAAGTTAATATTTCGAAAATCGAAAATCGCCCTTCAAAACGGCTCATTTGCTGACCCATGTTCATATGAAACTTTTTACTTATTTTAAGGTCTAGAATAAGCTCCCAAAATATTGAAACGTTGTTTTTTAACACCCGGTATATATAATAAATAATAATAATAAATAATAAATTTATTGAATGCAAAAACAGAGAACAAGACTAGTAGTCAATACATATTAATAGAAAAACATAGTGAGAAAAGGCATCAGTAATATAACATAATTCATAACAAACATTCAATTGAATAGACCATGAAAGGACAAGTCCTTGTGTATGGTTTAATAAAACACAATTCTCTTCGAACCGGTGAACATAATGCCTTCAGACTGCTTTCCGATAATTATCATCATCATAAGTATAATAACTCTAGAACGATTTAAGTTCCAATAAGTCTGCTATGATTGATCGTGACTGTGAGCTAATCCAATTTTGAACCTTCCTCCTGAACAACATGAAAGAAACTGTTGCACGAATCTCACGAGGAAGCCTGTTGAAGATTCTTGGAGCCAGATATACGAAACACTTCTGAAAGACACTCTTGTGTGAAGCAGGCAGCCTATATTGAGCATCAGCCCTTCTGATGTCATATCCATGTGACGTAAGTTCAGATTTAGAGCAGTTATGAAACTGTGATAAAAGCAGCTTAGCACAGTATGTCTGCCTGGGATCCATTATCCCTGCCTCCAGGAACAGTGCATCAGATGAATACATAATTGGTTTATTAAAGATGATTTTTAGAAATCTCTTCTGAACAACCTCCAATTTTCTCAAGTGAACACCGTCCACACCACCCCACACCAGAATAGCATACTCGATCACTGATCCAACGAGTGCATGATATATAATCTTCAGGTGATCCATACTACAGAATCCCTTACAAATTCCGAAGAGAGGTAGAAGCGATCTAAGTTTTCCGACCAAACTCTCAACATGGCATTTCCATCTCAAATGCGGATCAAGCGTAATACCAAGATATTTAACTGATAATTTCTGCTTAACATCTACAACCTTCTGTTGATACTGAATATATATATATATATATATATATATATATATATATATATATATATATATATATATATATATATATATATATATATATATATATATATAAATATATATATATATATATATATATATATATATATATATATATATATATATATATATATATATATATATATATATATATATATATATATACACAAACTAAGATACATAAATCTAAATTTTTTGTGTTTTAGTTTGTGATTAATATTTCAGCAATAAATGTATAGGTAGAATGTTTAATGACCCACCCATCTAGACTTTCTGGAAATTATAAATGATGGGGAATTTCTGTGGGGATTTACTAAATTTCATTATTGTCGAGGTCGCCTACCTTTATATATTCATATATATTTATATATATATATATATATATATATATATATATATATATATATATATATATATATATATGTGTGTGTGTGTGTGTTTTTGTGTTCTTAAAATAACTTAATGAGGACTGCAGCAATATCAAAGGAATAGCAACTGTTTAAGTTGTAATTTAACTTGTAGTTCACCAAGTTATTCTCAGGGATTTTTATATCTAGGTATAGGATGTAGGTACACTTCGGACGAACTCACTTCATTACTTCTACAGTACTCAGAAGATAGTATTAGGCTTATTGAAAATATTAACCCGACCAATTTTGAAAGTAGATTTTATGTTATTTACAACATATAATTAGCAAGTGAAAATATATACTAAGAATGGCGAATTCCACCTCATGATTTACATTTGTAGATAATTGAACGAACAGGAATTCTCTCGGAAATTTTGAAATGGTTTTAAAGAAATTTGAGAAAATGCAAAACTGAAACGAAAACATGCCAAACTGGGAATGCAGTAAATATGTAAATTTTTAAGCTATATCATCACATTGCGTAATACGTTTATTCTTGGAAGATGAAAAATTGTGAATACGATCTGCTCTGAGTCACGTAGTGGATTTGCCCGTGGGCAACTTTTACTTCTACGAAATAACTTGTAGGCTTTCAGTCATAATTTCCCATAAAATACATACCCACTATTGCAGTGTATCGAAGGAAAGCAGTCAGGTGCGGAAGTAGTTTTTCAATCAATTTTCGGAAAATATTTCATAATGATAGGTATATATAATATATTTCCGGTATATATTGGCATCTCCAGCGGCTCCTATCGAGTTAAATGAGCTTAAATTTGGTACCTGGGATTGTTTTCGTGCAAAACAAAAGTGTCAAAATTTGGGTAAAGTTCTGCAACCGCCGCTATTTTTACGTCGTATTTCTTGGTTTTCCGTGGTTTTTGAGCATGTGCGAAGCTCTACAGCTTCTGCAGAGTGAGTTAGAGGGTTCAAACTTGGTACACAGATTGAGTTAATGTTGAGGAAGTGCCGTTTGGTAGTTTCAACTATTTTCCTCAGACGCGCGGGGACTATTCCGATCAAATCGCATCCCCACCTGTAATATATTGCTATAATCAGTAATAATTAATTAAAGATGATTCGAGCAAAAATTTCTAGTTTCACGACTTGAAATGCATAGAATCTTTTGTAGAGTTGAGCATGCGTCATATAAATTTTATTGGGAATCCTGTTTTTCATTTCATCTCCGGAAAAATATTTGGTGTTCATAGGAAATCATTGATGATTCTAAGACGTGTCATTACATTCATTCAAGTATAAATATATATACAGGGTGTCGCACCGGGAAATGAATTTAGATGATTACTAATGCCGGTGTGGCCAATCCAATCAAAATAATTACAAGCAGCTGGCACTTCAGCTTATACCGGAAGTCGATACCAACTTGCTTATTTCAAATGAAACACCCTATATATTTTATGGTTTTCGAAAAGAACATAAAATTCTGAGTCGAAAATATGGAGAAGACTCTATGCCTAAACCTAGCCGTTTCAGAGATATTTGATATTTTATAGAAAATTTGACAGGTGCAACGGTTTACAAGAACCGGTATAACTTTCTTCCTGTAGAAGATACTCATTTGCTTCTTGTCACATGAAAATAAAACAAGAAGAACTACGTTCTACAACTGAAATTAATTCAATAATATCATACCAAAGGTTCCGTTTTTCGCGTTACATTTCGTCAACTTCAAACCGCGAAAACTTGTTTAGGTCAAATGGAACACCCTGTATTTTTTTACGTCAAGTTGTGTAAAATTGAATTCCCTTTTCTCTGATATTAGTATTGTGGGGGTTAAGGTTAAAACTTTTTGAAATATTTGTGATTTTATTAAAAATTCATGAATTGTTGTCATCATTTCATCAAAATAGCCATGATTAGAAACAATCAGTCATTATCTTATGGCAAAAAGTGCCAGCGCGTTTAAATTATACCAAGGAAAACTTTTTAAATTGTTTATTGTGTTAAAGTAAGAACAAGAAGTAACATGCGTATTAATCGAATTTAAGATATGGCATGAACTAAGATAGCAGATATAAAATCAATTTAAAATATCATTTTGAAACAATGGTTAAAAATAATAATTTACACATTTATTATAAAAAAATAACGCATGACGCACGTTTCGGTGGAACTTCACCTTCTTCAGATGCTAATGGCAAACTAACTATGATTCTCTGTTATATCGAAAACAAGAAATGACAAATTATGTAGAAGGGGTAAATACAAAGATGGTTACAAATAATTATTAGAAAAGGAAAAACCAATTCTGAACTGCTAGTCAGGTAGTTCGGTAATTTTGAAAAAATTAAGAAGGGGGCTTGAAGTATGATCGATTTGGCTATTCAATAGGAGACCGGAATGCTTGTATTTATTTATCTGTAATGATTCTAAAAAATTAAGTTTAATTCCCTTACTTTCAGTATTTAATATTTTAAAATCGAAATTGAATGTGTGATTTTCTTGAATTAAATCCAAGAAAATCATATATATATTATCTTTTTGATAATTATTAGCAATAACAGGCTTGGTGAATCTCAGAAAAACTCGATTTTATAGTTTAGAACATGTGATAAACATGATAAAGACAAATCAAACAATCAAATATTTTAAACCTATTTTGTACATTACGTGGGTGAAGGTTTCTGTGGTTCCCTTTCCATATAATATCAACAGACCTGACTGTTTGATATTGGACTAAATCGCACGTAATTAGTAACTGAAGACGGCCACAGCCGTAAAAAATTTTTGAAAAGAAGATAAATAGTACCCTATTCTTTGACTTTTCAAAATCATAATAATTTGAACCTATTTCGAACATTACGTGGGTGAAGGTTTCTGTGGTTTCCCTTACCATCTAATAATAACATATTTGAATGTTAATATTCGATTGAATAGCACGTAATAAATAACAGAGAACGGCCACAGCCGAAAAAATTTTGATGAAACATAGTAGTCTTTTTTAACTATTCAAATTTTTTCAAATCAATAAATGTCAAAGAAATTTCAATATTTCAAACGTTCTGAAAAAGCCACGAATGTCGTGGCGAAACGTAAACTTTGTAATAAAATCGAGTTTTTCTGATATTCACTAAACCTGTTATTGCTAATAATTATCAAAAAGTTAAAAATAGTTCACAGGCAACAACAATTCAAATAAATAATTATATATATATATATATATATATATATATATATATATATATATATATATATATATATATATATATATATATATATATATATATATATTCTTTCGTGGTTTTTGAAAACCTGTACAGTTTCTGCAGATTGAGTAAGGGGATGAAAATTGGTACGTAGATTGTGTTCATGTTGGAATAAGAACATTTGTAGGTTTCAACTATTTTCCTCAACCGCGCTACATTTCTCGGAGACTATTCCGTTCGAATCGCACCTCGACCTGCTTCGCTATCAGTACGAGATGCACTACAGGAATATATATTTTTTTAATGGAATAACTTAGTTTTTCAATTTTTATTAAGATTTTCTATTGAAGCGTGTTTCTTCAGTACGCGATGAACTTTCATAGTTTGCTACTAAAGCGTGGTTGAAACCATATTTAATTCCGTTCGAATTGCATCTTGACGTGATGCACTTCTCTCGGAAAATACGACTTTAGTGACGGAACTCTGCTGCTCACGCGATTTTTTTCTACTTTGAAATTACGCTTGACCCTTTTAGTTCAGATCACACCACTGAATTAGTTATTTATGTACCAAGTGCGTTATATCTAGGAACGTACGTGGTGCATACAAGATTTTATTTTTCACGAAAAAATTATTTTATTATAATGAAAAATCGATTTTAAAATCGGTTCATTGCTCCTATACTTTCCATTTTCCTTCTCATGGTAGGCATATTCATTTGTTGATATTTTGAAGTTTGTAAATATTTTTTTCATCATATTTAGTGAATGTCATTGCTGCTTTCTTTGTGTAGTCTTATAGAAATAATGGAAATGAAAATGAATTTATCCAAGAATATCATAGAAAATTCAGCCAAAGCTGCGAATAATTCATTGCCGGAGAAATCCAGAGTCGTATACGACAAGGATTATGAAGTATTTAATCAATGGAAGTTGCTTCATTTCTCCTCGTACAATGAGCGGGCGTTATGATCCATAATGCCCGCTCAATACGCCCTAGGGCATAATGAGTGTATTTATAGCAACCGTATCTAAGGTAAAATCCAAGTGAAAAATGAAATATTATTTGATAAATTTAATATGGTATGCACATCATAGAATTGATCTTTGATAGTGAAGGATGACAGAAACGTCACATCCTCATTTTTGAAATAACAAAATTTAGCAGATATAGTTGGGCATCTTCTCTCATTAATAGAACGAATTAATTGGTATATCAATGTAGAAATGTCACATTTATTGATGATAGTTTTGGTAACATACGCAAATAGTGAAAGAATCCTTCCTCGCCCATTTAAAGGACAATAGTGTTCTTCTTTTATCATCAATTGATGAATTTAGTGACTGAAAATAATCAAATATTTTTCTTTAAAATTCAATATGTTTTGGTCTTGTATGCATTACATAGGAGCCTACGTACTTTTGAGTGTCTTACTGCCATCAAAATGACTATTCTTAAGAAATAAGAACACGTTTATTTAAACTTAATTACCACTATATTTACAATTAAATGACAATTTTTTCGACAACACAGTGTCTTCATCAGATTTAGTTACAAAGTTAAGTTAGTTACAAACAAAGTTTGTAACTAAATCTGATGAAGACATTGTGTTGTGGAAACAATTGTCATTTAATTGTAAATATAGTAGAAATTAAGTTCAAATGAACGTGTTCTTATTTCTTAATATGAATTTCCATCAAGTAAAGGTTACTTCGATTCAAAAAGAACATTCTTAAGCTAAGCATTTGTTAACGAAACACTCATTGAAAATAAGAATCACTCTGACGATTAACACCCGTTTTTCCAGCGTCATTACAAACATTACTTTGTTTCTGCTTCTACAAATATAAAGTTTGAAAATACTAAGCTGCTTATATCTAATTGTTCGTGTATTTGAGAGTTCATTTGATTTAAGATTGTGTTCGAAATAAAAAAAATCGACAAATTTAATTCAAGTAATGTATTACGAAAAAAAATAAAGTTCTTAAAGAATAATAGTAATTTGCTATCGATTTAATTTCATTGAATAATCAAAAATACTCATTTCAATTTCATGCTATCATCTATTACTAGTTTAATTAATGAATTCCCAATCTTTTACGATATATTTGTAGGTATATATATATATATATATATATATATATATATATATATATATATATATATATATATACCTACAAACGACGAGCGATTTAAATTTTATTGATTTTTTTGTTTGGCAAATTGCACTGCCCTTAATTACCTTGAATGCTTATATATTTCCCACAGTGAGTAAAATCTATATATATATATATATATATATATATATATATATATATATATATATATATATATATATATATATATATATATATATATATATATATATATATATATATAAGAAAACAAGTTAGACTAGTACTTCATAAAAGTACCAACTCAGACTTATTACGTAAACGCAAACATAGGTTCAATAATGAAGGATATTTACTGATAATTATAAGTAATGAATACAAAGGTTAAAACGCAAAATAATATTAAATACGAGAAAGTGAACCATATGAATATATTCAAATATATAGTAACCATTTTACCTTACTTAGAGTTTTTTAAATTTTGTCAATTTTCTCAAAAACTGTCATAGATCTTATTTTCTCCTTATTTTTGTTCTTTTTTACATAAAATTTCTTAACCCCCTAAGTCAATTTTAATGTTCTGAAAAGATACAAAATGTTTGAAAACCTGCAAAATCGTTTAACTTTTCAACCTTCTTAATGAACCTGAAGTGGCCGTAGAGATGCTCAATGCTCCAAAAATTTCAACATAAAGATTGCTGCGATAAATCCTTGTGCGCTTCCCTTTCATAATTCAACCCTCGTACCAAATTTCAACAACTCAATTAGCAAAAGCTTCAGACGTCCAAAACCACAAAAAAATGTAATATCTCTTCATTCAAATGGCGGCAAAGGAAAATAGTTGAAACCGCTACAGTGCACTTCCTTAACATCAACACAATGCAAATAAAAAATTTCAAGTATTTAACTCAATGTGGTTGAGTTGTGAAGATGCGCAAAACCTCAAAAATCAAGAAAAATCTACACGTAAAATGGAGGCGGTTAGAAAATATCATACCTCCAAAAATAATTTGCTTAACATCAAATCAACACACGTATAAATATTTAACCGTCTATTTCAATTTGGAAGGGGGTTTGGGGTTTCGAAAACTCTGCAAGCCCTAGAATGATTAATTTTGGATGCATTTGTATAAATTGCCATACCCATATTGAACCGGAATTACATAAACCGGAAGTTTATCTAACTTAAGAACCAGAGGTCGGAAAGCAAGGAGAAGAATCGCCACGGGTTCAAAATATCTTGGATATAAGAATCCGTTGTTTTGCTGTATTTCAAGCTGTTTGGGAGTTATTTTTTTATTTTGAATAATCGTCGATCCCAAAATTATTCCATAATGCTTCTTAAAACCCATTTTCGTTCAGAACTCTAAAATTAATTATTATTTAACAAAGGACCCCGCACATTTAGTTAGAAAAAATGACGACAGCTAAATTCGCTAATTTTTGGATATATTATAGATACTGGCCAGCTATGAAACATATCAATTTTAAATTCTGTTCCCACGGCTAGTTTGGGATATAGAGTTGTCCAAATGTCAATGTCTCGATAAACCATCTTTACAATTTTAGAAAATGCTGTTACCATACAGACTTTCTGTGAAATGCGATAACCTAAGTGAGAAGCTGTAGCTTGACGATAGTCACTCATATAACTCAAAATTGAGTCCGACATATACAGGCTGTTTACTCGATGGGTTTGTGTACACGGTCTCGACTTCGACAATTATGTTTCAAAAGGCTTTATTTCTTACTTAATAATAACAAAGGATACCCGAAATAGTAGACGGAAAGTACAACTCTCTACCATGTACAATTTAGAAAGAATGATGGTCTAATTTGACATCACCGAATTTTTTTTCTTTATATTTTGTACAGGGATTATTTGAGAGGTACTGGAAAAATAAATGAGTTCATTGCCAAATCGAATAGTTAAAAAACAGGCCACATTCATGTTAAAACTAAAGTTCATATACCGTATGTTCGTTTCCTAATGTCGAAAAATGAGAGTGTATCTAATGATTCTAATGGGACTGATTGGATTTCAACGAGACAAGTAAGAATAGTACTTATATTCAGTTTGTATTGTTCAGGTTGGTTTAGACTCACTTTTCAAGATACAGGTACAGTGAAATACGTTCTTTGACCATAAGTCTAGTATCCTGAATGAATAATTATTTTCACATTTGAATATCAATTGAAATCGCGTTGTTTACCGAATCTATAATTTTAGTAAAATGATATTTCACGTGCGGGAGCATACCAGAATAACCAAGGTACCACAACACCATTGCCACATGAGCACATGTTCCGAGTGTTCTTGGACCTGATTTACAGGCCTAGTAGTACCCCGACACCGACTCTCGGTCTTCATTATTTTGAATCCATAGCTGATACTTTGTAACATTTTTATATCTCGAAAATAGTCTCAACCTAACAAGGTTAATATCGAGATGAGCTTCATCAATTTCTAAATTAATATCTTGATCACCTTAAGATGAAAAATAATTAATACATTTTTATCTACGAGGTATGCCTGTAAAAATGAACATACGGTATAAAAACGTCAGTTTCAACATAATATGTTCTTTTTATAGACTATTCGACTTACTTACTCTCCAGTACCTCACAAATAAAAAGTTTTCAAGTAATAAAGAAAAAAACTTCTGTGATTTTAACTTTTGGACCACTTTTTTTCTTCTAAACTATACATGGTAGGAAGCTGTATTTTGTTTCACTGTTTTAAATATCGTTTGTTATCAATGAAGCTAAAAATAGAGTTTTTTGGCATAAAACTGTCGAAGTTGAAGCCGCATACACAAACTCATCGAGTGAACAGCCTGTATATGCCGGGCTCATTTTCAAAGTATTTGGATGGCTTCCTTTAAAGAACGGTTTTTCGGTGAAGTTATCATATTCCAGTAAAAATTTGTATGTTAACATCATTTTCTGAAATTATGAATATGATTTTTTTGGACATATATTATATTTGGACCACTCTATATCCTAAACCAGTCGTGGGAACAGAATTTAAAATTGATATGTTGTGTAGGTAGCCAGTATCTACAATATATCCAAAAATTAGCGAATTTAGCTGTCGTTATTTTTTCTAACTAAATGTGCGGGGTCCTTTCACTTTCAAGAATGAATGAAAACTCTCACAGATTAATTTCTTTTTGACCTTGTCATTGGACGGTAAAACCCACTGTTTGATTTCAAAGTCATTACCTTACACTTTTTAATTATAATTATTATTATGAAATGAGATCATAGTTTTCATGTCTGCTATATAAAATAACCTTCGTAATTTTCGTTCAACGTTATTCGCGATGAAAATAGAGCAACCGTCAATTAATTTCTTCAAATTCAATGAATATTTACTTTAAATATAATCAAAATCATAGAACAATACGGCACTGTGGCCTTTCTATGATTTTTCTTGGGATTTTTTCATTAAATGAAGACTATATAGGTGCCCGTTATTTCGATAAATTTTTATGCATTATAATTCTAAAGCTTGGACATTTGTGTGTTACCAATAACATTTAAGCGGATTCTGTAATATTTTTAAATATAAGAGATGGTTCTCTATTGTAACACCTATGGAGATAATAATTCTTTCGATTGAGTTACAGATATGTATATATATATATATATATATATATATATATATATATATATATATATATATATATATATATATATATTATATATACAGGGTGTCCCACCGGGAAAGAACGTGATCTGTTTATGGAAAACTACACATAGGAAAATTTTGAAAATTTGACAGTATACTAATGTCGATAGGGGCAACTCGACTAAAATATTTCTCAAGATGGTGGCACTTCCGGTTATACCGGAAGTAGATTACCAACTTGCTTATTTTAAATTGGATACCCTATATATTAATACATTTTTGGATTCTACAAAAAGATTCTAGGCAGATTTTATGTTTTGTCCTATAGCTAAGTCTAAGCGTTTTTGACATATTTAGGTTTTTTATGTCAAAAAATGACGATTGCAAGCCCTAATATAATTATTAATTGTTCCTATAAGGATTTCACGTATTACTTACTTTGGGATAGATTCCTAGTTGAAAAGACTTGCTTTAATAGATTTTGTATAGTATTTGGATAACTAATCATACAGGGTGTTCGAAAAATAAGATCTAAAATGAGATTGAGAAAACTGACAAAAATCAATTTTTTTCAAAATGGAAACCCCCCATTTTTCTTAATTTGTAGTATTTTAGCATTTTAAAAAGAAGGTAACTTTGTTTAAAGTTTATCTATACCTAAAATTTGAAGTTTTCGAAATATTGCCAATTTAATATTTTTAATGGCGATTTTGCATTTAATCGTTAAAGAATTAGATCTAGGATAGCCACGATCGTATTTGACATTTCAAGTCATCGTACTGGCACCCCGGTTAAATTATACAAACGAAGATTATTACAACTTATTTATTATTATTTATGGACAATGTGATAAATATTATTTTCAAGAACATGTGATACATGTGCGACTCGAATCCTCATAAACAAAAAACCATCAACCAAATACTGTTAAACGAAATATAGAAAACTTCAAGAATTTTGGATCCGTAAAGGCGTACAAAACGAAACCAGTTGTTAACAATGAAAAATAATTTCGAAATAGCAATTTTGGGATATTTTGAAGCATATCCAACAAAATCTTCAAAGGCAGATAGCATTAGAATCAGGCTTATACTAAATCGTCAGTTTCTAAGAATTTTACGGAAACACAAATATCATCCCTTATGCTATCCATTATTTTCATTAGTGCCAGCATTTAAATGAAAATGATTTAGATAATGCCTTCAAAATAATCTTTCGTTTGTATAATTTAACCGAGGTGCCATTTACGATGATTTGAAATGTCAGATACGATCGTGGCTATCCTAGATCTAATTGTTTAACGATTAAAATGCAAAATCGCATATAAAAATATTAAATTGGCAATATTTCGAAAAAACTTCAAATTTTAGGTATAGAAACTTTATACAAAGATACCTTCTTTTTGAATGCTAAATACTACCAAAATAAAAAAAATGGGGTGTTTCCCATTTGAAAAAATTGATTTTTTGTCAGTTTTCTCAATCTCATTTTAGATCTCTTAATTTTCGAACACCCTGTATGATTAGTTATCCAAATACTATATAAAATCTATTAAAGCAAGTTTTTTCAACAAGAATCCATCCCAAAGTAAGTAATACGGGAATCCTTATAGGAACAATTGATAATTATATTAGGCTTGCAATCGTCATTTTGTCATAAAAACCTAAATAATATGTCAAAAACGCTTAGACTTAGGTATAGGACAAATACATAAAAATCTGCCTAGAATCTTTTGTAGAATCCAAAAATGTATTAATATACTATAGGGGTATCCAATTTAAAATAAGCAAGTTGGTATCTACTTCCGGTATAACCGAAGTGCCACCATCTTGAAACATATTTTAGTCGAGTTGCCCACTATCGGGACATTCGTATATACTGTCAAATTTTCAAAATTTTTCCTGTGTGTGTAGTTTTCCATATACAGATCGCGTTCTTTCCCGGTGGACACCCTGATTATATATAGTATATATATATATATATATATATATATATATCTTGTTAACTCAATCGAAAAGAATATATCTATATATTAACTGTATATATATATAAATATCGAAATAAATATATATATATATATATATATATATATATATATAAAATGATAACGTCCAATATACATGAGCTCAAGATCAAACTTCCAAACTGATGTTGAGAGAGTCCCTCATATCATATGTCTCAATAAGTAAGCTCCTTACAGTCCTTCTGAAACCTCTGACGCACAGAGTTTATACCGAAAGAGGCAAGCCGTTATAAAACTTTCAGCAATATATATATATATATATATATATAACTATATATATATATATAGTAATATATATATATATATATATACGAGTATATATATATATATAATATATACTAATATATATATATATATAATAATATAATATATATATATATATATGATATATAATATACTATATAATAGTATCTGTATATTATATATATATATATATATATATATATATATATATAGTATTTGGTAGGTCCCAGGTTCGAACCTTGGGGTCGACTGGTCTGCAATGAGTTTTTTCAGAGGTTTCCTCATGGCGTTAGGTAAGTCACTGCTTGCATAATTACAATGCGAATGCTGGGACAGTATTATCCTCTGAACCTTATTCACACTTCCTATCTTCCATAAATATCATGTCTCACTCATCATTAATGCACTTGTACATACATGTGTATCCTCTGACCTGGCTGAAGGAGTTCCTTTCTATAACTCAAGCTGCCCGCCTCCCTGACACATACTTCTGGGAGGAATGATACACGTGGTATTTCCTTTATATATATATATATATAGATATATATATATATATATATATATATATATATATATATATATATATATATATATACTTATAATAAACAGTTGATAAAATAGAAATACATTTCTATGTTTTGAATGAGTGTAGGTCAAGTCCAACCCAAGACAATTCTGTAATTGCAAATAAAAGATTTTTTAGTGTTTTGGAAATCTTGAATGGAACGAAAGATAAAACGTATATATATTTTCTCTCTCTTTTTAGCATATAGCAATTATTCCTATATGTAAGCATCTCCATTGAAATCTATGTGCCTCTAACCAAATCATTGTCTTCCAGGTTTCTTTTTTATAAATTATTGGTCATCAATCGACCTCTTTTGCGGTTTTCCAACGATGCTCTTAGTTGTCCTTGGATATCAGTATGTCGATTTATTGGACCATCTTTCTTGTACTTGTCTTGCCACCTGACCTGACATATCAACAACACCTAAAATAGTATTCTAGGATTGAAAACCAAATCCCGAAACTAAAAAATTCAATTCAGTATTTCTCGATTATTTATCATTGCGCATTTATATTCTTACTCCACGCTGTAAATGAAGTTACCTTAATTTATCATGAAGTCGACTTATGGACAAGTACAAAACGATTCAACTACATTTTCCTTGGATACTTTATGAAACGTGTTAACAACCGCCAATTAATCAAACTGCCTTGGTAGTGAAGCAGTTTTGATACCACCCATAGCATTAAATGTCGTTTTCCTTGATATACTTCAAACCAAATAGTCGATTAATTGCTCGTTTATTATTTATTCATTATTTCCATACACATTTTCAGAATTAATCAAAATATTAAGAATATTCATTCAGAGAAACGATGTTTAATTTATTAAATAACATTGTTTTTATTTCATTCATCTCACTCGTTTGAAATGCCTGTTTTTGTTCAACAGAAATATACAGAGAGATTCAAAATATCAATTACTATCTTCTGTATCTTATTAAACTGAAAAATGTTTCGTGTGAATTTGAGCTGTTGTAAATTACATAAAGTAAATACTTTCAGAATATGTGAATAATAAAATTATACACAGTATTAATGCAGGAGATAACAAATGTCATTGAAATTGATGGTTTTATTCATTACCGCATATGTTAAAAGTTCGCCTATGAAATAGTTCAAACCTTGAAATCGTTTTTATTGGAATATATTAACTCAATATGAAAGAGTCGTTAATTGTCTATGATTAGTTTAGGAAACAAGGAGTAATAACTTGGTCAGGTGGGTCCTTTGAAGATGCAGCAGACGATGATTGTCATTATGCGCATGTTCATGGATATAATTTTACTAGTCGTATTTTTCCCGAAAATAATAGACTAATGCAGTGTTTCGAAACTCAACTGCCAAATAAGGGAGCAGTTTTTTATCCGTTTTAGAGGATTTTCAAAATTTTTTTTCAATGTCTAATATGTAGGTATAGGTCATCATCACGTAGCGCTACAACCCTGGGTGGGTCTTGGCTGACTGCACAACTTTTTTCCAATTTGTTCGGTCTTCCATCAACCTAGGGTCAAATGGAATGTTCATTTTCCGGAGATCTGCTTGGATGTTGTCTCTCCATCGCATTCTGGGACGTCCGAGTGGTCTTTTGCCTGTGGGAATCTCCTCCCATACCAGTTTTACAAGTCTTTCGTTATGCATTCTGTGCACGTGGCCTGCCCATCTTAGTCGCTGTGATTTAATTTCTTGGACAATATCGGCGTCGTTGTAGAGTGCTTTTAATTCGATATTGGTTCTGATCTTATACTGGTTTGTGGTGATGTCATGGTGAGGCCCGAAAATTTTTCTAAGTATTTTTCGTTCAAAGCGTCTGAGCTTTTCTTCGTTTGCTTTGGTCATGGTCCATGTTTCGCATCCGTATGTTATTACAGGTCTGACGATGGATTTATAGATTTTGATCTTTGAACTTCTTGTGAGATTTTTTGATTTTATGAGCTTATTCAGTGCAAATAGACAGCGGTTTGCAGATTGGATTCTGTCTTTTATTTCTTCGGTAACATCGTTGTCCACTGTGATTACGGCCCCCAGATACTTAAAACGTTGTACTCTTTCGAAATTAAAGGTGTTGATCGTCACATTTTGTCCTATTCTGTCTCTTTGTGTCGTTCTATTTATACACATATTTCGTCTTCTCTTCATTAATCTTCAGCCCTACTTCACTTGTTGCTCTTTCCACCTTGTTGAAAATGTCTTTCGTGGATAGGATGGAGTCTCCAACGAGATCTATGTCATCTGCATATGCGAGTAACAGCTTGGGGCCTTGAACCGATAGCAATTCTGTTTTTATTTCGGCCGACCTCATGGCTTTCTCCAATACAAGATTAAAAAGTAATGGAGATAACGCATCACCCTGTTTAAGTCCACTGTTGATTTCAAAGCTGCCAGACAGTTTGTTATTTACACGTACTTTTGATATTCCACCCTCCATACAGACTTTGGTCATCCGAATGAGTTTCTTTGGTATTGAGAACTCCGCCATGGCATTCCATACTTGGCTTCTTTCTACGCTATCATACGCCTGTCGAAAGTCTATGAAAAGATTGTGTATGGGTCTGTTATACTCCCATCCCTTTTCTAGAAGTTGTCTCAACGTGAATAATTGATCTACTGTTGATCTGTTTGACCTGGGATTTTCAAGACGTAGGTAGGCATGTGGCGTTATTGTGAATCGGCGTAAATGGAGCCGGCATAAACCGAGGGCTACCTGTGTAAATCAACATATATATGAATGATTTGAGTAAACACACTTTTTGTGAAATTTGGGGTCTATGTGCCAGCAGTAATCCGTATCTATAAGAGCTAAATGCTAATTCCGTTCCTAGAAGTTCCGACACTTCCTCAAAGAACGTCCTAGTTGAGTGTTATATTTTATATTTTTATATATTTCTTTATGTTTATTGACATAATCTCTTGAATACATTTCACATTAGTATAATGTTGTCTTGTGTAATAGAAACATTTTCATGGCACTTTGGCTCTTATTACTCTGAAATTAGCTTCTTCTAGAAATTTATTATTCCTGGACTCATCTCTGATAGCATTTTACTACCGCTGTTACTTAGCTCTTTCGGCCCCTGTCATTTTCATTTTATGGTTGTAGGCAAACCATGTACTGCACAATAATACTGCTTATTGCACATTATTTAGTATTGGTTAACTTAACGAAAATAATTTTTTCCAGCAGTACAAATCACACTGTATCAATATATATATATATATATATATATATATTTCTATATATTTATTTATATATATCTATATATATATATATATATATATATATATATATATATATATATATATATTTGGTAATATCAAGAAATATCAAATTTGGTATTAACCTCCTTTTGACAAAAAATCATTCATATGTATCTATATATTTTTCCTAGTACATATTGACATCTCCAACTGCTCCCATCGAACCAAATGAGTGGAAATTTGGTATCTGGGATTGTTTTCGAGGCAGAAAAAAAACTATCAAAATTAAGGTAAATTTCCACCAATTTTTATCTATATATTTGTTTTTTTATATTTTTCTTCAAAGTAGATATTTGCATCTCCAGCGGCCCCAATCAAACGAAATGAGCTGAAATTTGGTATTTGATGTTGTTATTGAGGCAGAACGAAACTATCAAAATTTGGGTAACTTTTCACCCATTTTTATGTAGGTATATATTTCTTCAAAGTAGATATTTGCATCTCCAGCGGCTCCCATCAAACGAAATGAGCTGAAATTGGTATCTGGGGTTGTTTTCGAAGCAGAACTAAACGATTGAAATTTGTCTAAATTTTCCAACCGCCGCCAATTTTATGTAGATATTTTTTGTTTTTCTATGGTTTTTGAAATTTTGCGCAATATTTTCTGATTTTTATTACCATTCGCTATTAAGTCGTGGTTATTCAAACCATTATTCATTATGTTCGAATGCGAAAAATACGACCTTAATGATGGAGAATTTCCATTAATATACATGTGTCTGAAAAAAATACTATTGAATTTCCCGCAATACTTGACAAAACAGAAACTAATTTTTATTTTAGTACCTAGTAAGAAATTTTCACACCTTGTATATGAATAATGTTTCAAATATAATAGAAATACTCTGTGGTAATGTATGAATTTTTTCGCTGATTTCCTGAAATGAAAAGTTATGCAACCGACCATCTGGAAAGTTTTTTTCAAGTAAACACCCTGAAGATATCTCTCAAACTATTAATATGACTAGTTTTTTTTTTCATTAAAGTGAGTAGTAATATATTAAAAAAAATTAAAAAATCATCGAAAAACAAAAATTTTCCAATTTTGATAGATGAATAAATTATTTTCAAGTATTCATGTGGCAGTGTATTGATATGATGGTACGTTCGCAAATTGGCGCGAAACTGTCTTCTTATATGTATATTGATATCTTCTTTATGTTTGTTTATTTTTCTGTATAAAAATAATACTCTAATGAAGTATTATACAACAAGGTTACTAAAAATAATGGGTTCAGATTTAGGTTAATTGCTTAACATTTGATTAATTATTATTAAAGTGTGTACACAAAACATTAACCCGAAAAGCAAACATGCACAAGATATTCTCCTCTTTCTGTACTAACGTGCATAGAATTATACTTTTTTCTAATTTTGACATATAAAGTGACACTTTTTAAAACTGATTGACATTATGAAACGTCTTACTTTTTGTAACTAGTTGCATAAAGTAAAATTTTATGCAATTGGTGACGGAAAATGTATTTCAAAATTAGTGACAAAAATAATTATTCTATTTATTAAACTGTTATAATACAAGTTAAAAACATAAATTATAAATTAATTAATCATTATAAATATTGATAACACAATTATTGCAATTATTCAAATTAATTCCCGACGACATATTTTTTCATTGCTCGAACTTGCTGTTATTTGGGAAGCGGCGCACATTGCATTAGATCAAGGCTGCCCAACCTCAGGCCCGCGGGCCACGATGTGGCCCGCGAACGAATTTTGAATGGCCCGCCGCCCGCGTGAGCAAGTTTAAAAATTGCCTGTCTAAAGTACATGCAGTTGGATGATATTATGGACTATTCACATACGTCAATTCAGGGTTTTATTTGAAGAATATATCAGCGAATATGTAGAGTTACAACTGTACTGCGTTGTGAGATGGTTTTCAAAGAGAATCATGTTGAAAAATTTCTTCACCTTGAGAGAGCAGGTGTTGGAATTTTAGAAGAAGAAAGGGTGTTTCATTTGGAAACTGATTTACTGAAAAAAGAATCCTGGTTGAGTGATTTTGCATCTACTGTTGACATTATCAATTACCTCAATATTTTAAATCTCAAATTACAAGGAAAAAGTTGTTCACTTCCGACCGCGCTTCTGACTATGCTTACTTTGATAAGACGATTCAAAGCTGAATTAATCTGTTTTCAATGAATTAAGCCAATGCAAATGTTGCCCACTTTCCTACACTCAAAGAAATGAAAGAGAAGCTCAATATCGACACTATCCATTGTACTAAGTAGGAGTCTAAAATTAGATGCTCATTAATGTCGTATCATTATTAGATGCTTATTAATGTCGTTTCAGAGCAGATTCCAGGAGAAGTATAAAAACAAATTGACAAATTTTTGTGAATCCTCTCACGAACAGTTTGACTGAAATAATAAGTCATCCTGCTAATATTCAGTTGGAACTCACAAATCCTCAAAATTATTCTGCAATAAAAAACTCTTCTCAGAAAAAATATTGTCAAAGTCAGAAACTTCTTCAGAAGAATTTGTAGATTTTTGGAAACTGGTACCAAAAGAAAATTTTCCTGCAATAACTAACCTGGCCTTCCAATTTCTAAGTAGTTTAGGTTGAACATATGTTTGTAATCCGAATTACTTATATAAAAATTAAATTTTTTTGTTGTGTCTGTCAACATCTGATTTGACGATATAGGAAAATTATTGAAACAAAAAAAATTCAGAAATCACAGTGATTGTGCCAATTTTTAAGTTTGATTTTAAATTTTGTTAATTGTATTTCTTTAAATAGCAGAATATGCTGTTTATGTTATTATTTTGATTGAACTGTCAGTGGTCAGTGGCCCGCCTGTATTTTTGAATCGTCCTTTTTGCCCGACTGTTAAAAAGGTTGGGCAGCCTTGCATTAGATGTTTCACCAAATATTTCTTGCGCTATAAGTTTTTTATTATTCATGGAACATATCCCTCCGCAACAGAGGTAGATTTCCAACCTCCATGCCTCTTTAATTTTAAAATATCAGCGCCACTGTCTGCTAGGAAAGTGGCAGAGCTTCTTCTGAAGCAGTGGCCAGTATATAGAACAGGATTTGAAAGACCAAGAAATTGTGCAATAACTTTTGGCAGACTGCTAAATGTGTTAATTCCCACAGGATTTCTGGTACATTTTCCATTCGCGTATTACAAAAAATCTGTTGTGTTTAAGAACCTGGGGACGCAACTTAATATATTTTCTTAATATTTCAACAAGATTCGTATTTTCAATGTCTCCAGTGGTAATTGCAAACTGCCGTATAACTTTTGTTTCTGAAGGTGGGATATCAACACGAAAATGGCTTCCTTCGTCTATAACATTTTCAACTGGAAGAAATGTTAATTCTGCTTTTCTGCATGCTCCTGCCATTCCAAGTATCATTGCAACCTTAGCCATTAAGTATTTTTGTCATCAGCTTCCACTAAAAATTTGGCAAAATTTTTTAATAAAAACTTTTGACTGTTTAGCACTGTACCCGTCCGCTTGCCTTTTAATATATGCTACCAAATTTGTATATTTTTTAATATCAATATTCCTTTTCAGATTTAGTTCAGACCTTAACATTGAGTAAAGTGTCCATAATGTGGAAACTTTTAGATCTTTCTTACCCCCAAAATTTGCAAGTAAAACTTTCTCATTAACATGTTTAATTTTCTTCTCATCACACCACGTAACAAATTTTTCGTATGCCAAATCATAAACTGCCTTTGACTTTTTGGGAATTACTGATAATAGAGCATTACCTGCTGCCTCTTCAATATCGCTTGGTAGCTCTTCAGAACTTGAATCACTCATTTTTTTAAAATAAAACTAAAAATATATAAATCTCGCTAAAAACCTTCCGTCTAGACTTTTTTACAAAATGTCAAACTGACAACTAACATGAAGTAACAGCAACAATAGTTATTTATGTACCAAGTGCGTTATATAGATCATTATGCCCTGAGGGAAACATTCGGCCCGAGGGCCTCTGGCCCGAGGGATGAATGTTGCCCGATGGGCATAAGGATCTAGTAACGCACGCGGTGCATACAAGATTTTATTTTTCACGAAAAAATTATTATATTATGATGAAAAAGCGATTTTAAAATCGTTTCATTGCTCCTATCCATTTTCCTTCTCATAGTAGGCATGTCATTTGTTGATATTTTGACGTTTGTGAATATTTTTGTCATCATATTCAGTGAATGTCATGCTGCTTTCTTTGTGTAGTCTTATAGAAATAATGGAAATGAAAATGAATTTACCCAAGAATATCATAGAAAATGCAGCCAAAGCTGCGAATACTTCATTGTCGGAGAAATCCAGAGTCGTATACGACAAGGATTATGAAGTATTTAATCAATGAAATTTGCTTCATTTCTCCTAGTACAATAAGCGGGCGTTTTGAATCCATTATGCCCGCAAATGCGGGCATAATGGCCAAGGGCATAATGAGTGTGTTTATAGCAACCGTATCCAAGGTGAAATAAACATATTATATACAAGTGAAAAATAAACTAAATTTATGTTTTCCAAATTTTTATCAATTATATTAAATTTTATTTTTTTATTACTTTCTACAAAATTAGAAAAAATCTTGTATGCAATACGTTACGAAATGAATTTTTGTGTAACTTGTGAGTTTTTGCGGAACGAACGAAGTGAGTTTCGCGTTACACAAAATTAGGCATTTCGTAACTGATGGCATAAATAGCTGATCTCGTCATTTAGCTCAAATAACCGTTAAAGATTAACCACGAACTAACAACTTAACATTATTATTTGTCTCTCGAGCATATAATTTTCCATCTAGATGCGGATGCAGTTTTCCACTTTGGTTGATCAATATTGTAAGTGATAAAGGGTATTCTGGTTACTGTGAAAGCATCACAAACTTTTCCATTCTCATTAACATTATTCTTTAAAACGCATATACATGGAATAGTGGAAACACCTTTTTATCTTTCTGTTTAATCAGTTTGATGAACCATATTCATTTGAATACGGAATTGTGTTTATTTGAATACTGAATTGCAGAGTAAATATGTTCATAGAATATTTTCTTATGAGGCAGTGTAATGTATACATTGTGATAATAAGTCTCCACGAGAAATACGAATAAGGTGACATAAAATCCGTGCTACTGATTTTCCAAATATATGTCAATCTATAAGAATATTTTGCGCGTATCTTAGAATATTAAAAAACTCGTGAGCAGCAGAGCTTCATCACTAAGGTCGTATTTGTCGCGCGAAATGCATCGCGTCGAGATACAATTCTAACGAATAGAAAATTTTGAAAAAATCACGCTTAGATAACAAACTTAATTAAAAAGTAGGAAATAATTTATTTTATAAAAAAAAATTTGCGAAGTGCATCGTGGTTGAGGAAAAAAGATGAAACAAACGTGAACGTTGAAAGGCACGTACCTCAACATCATCTCAATCCACGTCACAAATTTCAAACCCCCATTGTGAAAAAAAAATTTCGCGAAGTGCATCGTTTAATGATAGTGAAACAGGTCGGATGTAATTTTAACGGATTAGTCTCCGCGGGGGGCAGCGCGACTGAGGAAAATAGTTGGAACTACCCAAAGGCACTTCCTCAACATTAACTCGATCTACGTACCAAGTTTGAATCCTCTAGCTCAATTTTCAAAAGCTGTGGAGTTTGGCAAAATTTCAAAAACCACGAAAAAACATGAAATATATCTACGTAAAAATGACGGCCGTTGGAAAAATGTAACCAAATTTGGATAGTTTTGTTCTGCTTCGGAAACCACTTCAGATGTAACCGAACCGCTGAAGATGTAAATATGTACCGGGAAGGATATTTATATGAAAATTAGAAACATCCACGTAGGAATTTACCCAAATTTTGATACTTTCGTTCTATAACGATAACGATTCCAAGTATCAAATTTCAGCTCATTTGATTCGATGGGAGCCGCTGGAGATGGAAATATGTACCGAAACTGAAAAAAAAAAAAAAAATATATATATATATATATATAAGGAAAATTTTTTTATCGACCCTTTTATTGAATTTATAAAAGAAAAGTTTATCGGGAGAGGGGTCAGATACCAAGATTTATATCCTTAGTCTTTATTTCTCGATATTTCGTCCGTTTTTTGTGGACTTCTTCAAGAGATCTACCAAAGAAAATCAAAAAATTACAAAACTGGAACGGTGAACAGACAAACAAACAAACATGTGGTCTACATATTAACCATTGAGATGGTGCAATATATTACAGTAAATACTACTTATATTATCTGTGTCGGTCCTGAAATTGATGGCATTTTTATCAGCGCGGATGTGATACATTTCTAAGAACAAACGACATCTATAGTTTTCTTCACGTTCTAAGATCTTCACCCTGTTCCACTCAAAACTGTGCCCAGTGTCTACGCAATGCTTGGTTGCTGCGCATGATAACTTTTTAATACGTACATCACTACGATGTTGAGTTATTCGATTTTTCAACCATTGTTTGGTCTGACCCATGTATACCCCAGAGCAATCTATACAAGGTATTTTGTAGACAACACTGCTGTTGAGTTGAAATGGTGTTGTATCTTTTATTCTGGAGAATAGATCGGAAATCTTCACAGGGTTGTACTCAGCCAATTTAATATTGCAATATTTTCCAAAAATGGAAACTACTGAGTTAGTTAGTCCTTGTATATATGGAATTTTCTTGTAATTAAATTTAACAGTAGTATCCTCATCATAAAATTGTGGGTTGTAAATAAGTTTATGAATTCATAACGGATGGGAAAAATACTCCCGCACCTGACTGCTTTCCTTCGATACGCTACTTTAGTATGTAGGTACTTATTTTATGGGATAAAATATGACTAAAAAACAATTCCTGAAGTGTGAAGTATATTGATAAAAGCAGTTCGAGAAGCGATTGAAACAGAATAAAATCTCTGCGAACAGCATCGCAGTTCAGGAAAATAGTCAAATCCTAAAATGGATCGTACAAAAAGTCAATTCAATCCACGTATCAAATTTTAACCCTCTAACTCATTGATTCCCAAAGTGGTCCAGGTGGACCCCCAGGGGTCCACGAAAGACTCGATGGGGGTCTATGTTGTCGTGACAAAAAATGGAGGTTCATAATTCGTAAGCGGAGTCCAAGAAAATTTATTTGGTTTCGATAGTGAAGAACTAAAATATTTGCTTGACTTCACTATCAATGTGGGCAGACTCACAGCACAATCAATTAATTAATTAACCAATCATTTCTCACTTTTTTTCGAAAAATGTTAATTCGTGGTTGGAAATCAGCCGCAAAGCAAATTTCCATAATTAGATCTAATTTTCACATTCTAGTCGATCTTTGGAAATATGGTAGAAATCTAGCTGCAGGGGGTCCATCGGAACCAGCAAAATTTTTAAAGTGGGGTATGAGAAAAAAAATGTTTGGGAACCTCTGCGAGTCTATCTCAATCTGCAGAAACTGTGCAGGTGATCAAATTTTGAAAAACCACGAGAAAACAAGAAAAATTATAATTCCACAGAGAACTTCTCTTTCTCTCTCTCCCTCTCTCTCTCTATCTCTCTCTATGATAAGGTAAATTTACTACATAACTAGCTAAGCCAACTATTGGCAACAATGTTGTGTTTATTCAATGACTTTTCAGTCGGTTCTTTGTATAGGTCGATTTTAGTAGGACAAACGTCAATGGATACAATTGAAGCAAATTTAGTAACAGTAAACACATTGTGATAGCAAATAATATTGGTCTAACGATTTATAAATGAGTCTACTAAAAGCTGGCTTGCAACAAGAGTTGAGTCTCTGCTATGCACAATCTAATGGAGTCCTTATTTTTTCAAACAGTTTCATTTATGCTCTCGACACATTAATAATCCGTATTAATATTATATATGTACACAATGTTAATGCGATGAAAAAGATTCAAGAAAAACTTGAACTATTCTTAACAGATGTAATATTGCTTCGGCACGAATAGATACACGAGTTCGGTAATTTGCATAAAATTTTATCTTTCGCTCATAAAATTATTTATTTCAGAATGATAATAAAATATGACCTCAAATATTAATAATGAGCATCTCGATCTTTCCATATAATCACTTTGTTGGTCCTGAGACTCACGGTTAAGGAGATATAATTTTCTCAAATTTCCAAAATTCCGCCTTAAACCCTAATAATTTTTTTATTAATACCTGTAAAAGCCCAATTTTTTCAACTGAATATTCTGTAATGTAGCTTGTTCAAATAGTTAATAGTTTTCATTACAACTGTTTGTATCAAATACTAGGATTTTTATTCCACAAAGTTAGTGATTCTGAGAAAATAAATCAACTTAAAAATTCAATGTTGAAAAAAGTAACAACAATTGAGAGCTTCACTCTCCTTTAAAAAAACTTTTCTCTAGTTATAAATTTTGTTTGAACTGTTCTCCCTCGTTCCTAATGCACATCTGGCACCTCTTTTTTACTTCAGCCGTTACTGTAGCTGGTTATTTGCAGAAATATTTCACTTTTTGCTCGAACAAAATGTGATTTTAATATCGTTTATTTGAACAAAAAATAATCTAATAACAATAATTTAATACCTACCTGCTCCCTTTGATGCACATTTTGTTGAGAAAATTTTTTTTTTGTTGAAGCGGAAATGTGTACCAAGAGAGCAGACAGGCATTAAATTATTATGAGTAGTAACTTTTGTTCAAATAAGCGATCATATAATCACATTTTGATCAAACAAAAAAAAGAAATATTTCTCCTTCAACAAATAAGTAGCTACCGTAACGACTGAAGTAAGAACGAGGTGCCAGACGACCATTAGGAACGGGGGAGAACAGTTCGAACAAAATTTATAACTAGAGAACAGTTATATGATCATAAAAATAAAATTATTTCCGTTCAAAAGTTGATCAAGTAAAGAAGTTTTTAAAGGAGGTTGAAGCTCTCAATTTTTTTTTTTTTTAAATCTCGAGGGACCTACAGTTTAACGCCGGTTCCGAACGGCCAATGGGCTTGTGAACGATGCACATTACCCAACAATTTCTCTTAAATCTATAACCACTAAATTCCGGACATACACAACTCCCAAGAGCAAGGTGGGACTCGAACCCACAATCCTCGGTTTACAAGCGGCAAACCTTACCGCCTGGTCTACCGCGGCCTCGCTCTCAATTGTTGTTACTTTGTTGAGTTTTTAAGTTGATTCATTTTCACAAAATCACTAATTTTGTGTATTAAAAGTCCTCGTATGCGCCTTTGGTACCAACACTTGTAATGAAAACTATAAACTATTTGAACAAGCACATACTACAGAATATTCAATTGAAAAAATTGAGCTTTTAAAGGAATTAATAAAAAACTTTTAAGGGTTTAAAAGCGGAATTTTAGGAAATTTTAGAAAAAAAATTATATTTCCTTAACCGTGAGTCTTTGGACCCAATGTCTAAATATAAAAGGTAGCAAATGACCCCGACAATACCCCAAAAAATTTTGGTGCTTCATGTGTCGAACACCCTGTATATATATAAATATATATATATATATATATATATATATATATATATATATATATATATATATAGGTATACCTACATATTGGAACATTTTTCTTAGAAATAAAAAAAATATAAATTAGTAAGTGTTATTATAGAACTTCCAAAAAATACTATTAATGCAAGAAACTGAACATTCGGGAATTGAAATATTAGGTTTTTATCGAAAAATTGTGACTGTTATTTTATTATGTTATAGTTTTTCAAAATGTTGTTTATGTGGTTTTAAAGCTGAAATTTGAGTTAATATTAGATAATCAAAAGGTTACTGGGTCAAAGTCTAAAAACTTTATATTCATACTTTTTGTTGGAATACATGTATATTAAATAATAAGTAGGTAATATTTGTGTTTTGATAGTTGCATAACTAAAATATAAACAAAGTTTCATCGGAAGTAGTAACCTTCTAAAATACAGATTACAGGTACTGTTATATCATTTCCGATTATCATAGGTTATAACTGTTCTCGAACTGTGAAAAATCTTGAGCAAATTAATGCGTTTCCGAGTGCATTTCCTATAGCGACAAAATCAGAGTACCTTCAGAAAAACTCCATGTCATACGAACATCAATTGGAAATCTATAAAGCAGGAAATATAACACAAAGTCATCGGGTTTTATTTTTTCTTCAATGAATATAGGACATAACGTTTTATTCAGCGTAATGATTTCGATTACTATGTTGGGTTTTATGGTGGAAGCAGTTCTTTGAACTACGTGGTAATGGCAGAAAACAGTTAGTTAAACAGCCATGGTAGCTGATTCATCTTATTTCGTGCTTTACCATTAGTCATAAGAACGTAGGTAACTGTTTGTAAGTAAACTCCATTGGACACTACAGTTTATAGACATATGCTGTACATGATTTTAAGCTGTTCTTGCTCTTACAAAGGCTCATTTGAAATTGTGGAAACCCAATTTACTGTTTTCCAAACATACGGCAAGTTTTGCATTCTTCAGATTAACACGAAGATCACTGAATTAAAAGATTATTGAAAGATCTTCGCAGAAGAAGTATATAAATAATAGTCATTAATAATTTTGGTGCCTCTGGTACCAAGATGCTTTTAGAAGAAATACGTCGAAAATCTATACGTTTCAACAGTTTGCTGATAAATTATTATTAGAATTTCAACTACTATCTTCTGGATATATACATATATATATATATATATATATATATATATATATATATATATATATATATATATATATATATATATATATATATATATATATATATATGTAATCTCTTATTAATTATTAGCAATAACAGGCTGGTTGAATCTTAAAAAACTCGATTTTATTAAAAAGTTGACGTTTCGCCACGACATTCGTGGCTTTATCGAAACTTTTGAAAAAAATTGAAATTTCTTTGATATTTATTGATTTGAAAAATTTTTATAGAAACAGACTAGTGTTTCACTAAAATTTTTTTCGGCTGTGGCCGTTCTTTGTTATTTATTACGTGCTATTCAGTCATTCAAATTTGTTATTATTAGATGGTAAGGGAAACCACAGAAACCTTTACCCACGTAATGTTCGAAATAGGTCCAAATTATTTTGATTTTGAAGAGTCAAAGAATAATAATAATAGGGTACTATTTATCTTTTTTTCAAAAATTTCTCATTGCAACTGTGGCCGTCTTCAGTTATTAATTACGTGCTATTCAGTCCAATATCAACAGACAGGTCCGTTGATATTAGATGGGAAGGGAACCACAGAAACCTTCACCCACGTAATGTACAAAATAGGTTTAAAATATTTGATTGTTGTCTTTAAAAAGACATTACTTGTGATTTTGGAGATCACATGTTCTAAACTATATTTTCTTTCCAGAAAAATTGAAAATTCTAGATGTTTAGATTTTGTCTAAGAAGATGAGTTGTTGTGGTTAGAGTTTGTTTGTTGAATTAAATCTGCGTATATTGAACTTAAATGTTTGATATCTGTTCTATCATTTACGACTTCATTTAAATTTTTTTGAATATGTAACATTTCTAAAATTTCTCTGCGTTTTTGATCTTTTTCTATTTCTAAAATTTTTGTGCTATTAAAGTTGAAAGTATGATTCTCATTGTTTTTATGTTTTATTAGTGCTGTGGTTTGTGTTCTGGTATATTTGTGTGCTTTTAATCTTTCTTCTAAATTTTGAAAAGTTTGTCCTATATACGATTTATTACAATTATTACAGGGTATACTATAAACAACATGAGATTTTTGCAGAAGAGGTGTTTTACTTTTTAATTTAGAATATATTTGTTTAATTTGATTTTGTGCGGTATGGGCTACTTTAATATCGTGTGGATTTAAAATTTGAGAAATTTTATTACTTAAATGAGGAATATATGGAAGAGGAATATATTTTTTGTTTATATTTTCTTTTTTTGATGTTTCTAATGTGTTGTACAGTTTATGAATTCTATTTTTAGTGATTTTCTGTATAAGTTTTATTGGGTAATCGTTTTTTATGAGTAATTTATGGACATCTTGTAATGTTTCATGTCTGTGTGTAGGTGAAGTAAGTTTAAGTGCTTTGTCTATATATCCGATTATTAAACTCTTTTTTTGTGACAAATGATGTGTACTGTTGTAGTTCAATGTTCTTTGTGAAAAAATTTCTTTCCTATGCCATTTTGTGATAATTTCATTGTTTTTGTGCATGAGAGTAATATCAAGAAAATTTAATGTATTGTTCGTTTCTTTTTCTAGAGTAAATTGTAATTTTCTATTAAAGTCGTTGAATTTTTTGAGAATATCATCAATAAAATCTTCTGATGTTATTATAAGGCAATCATCAACATACCTTTTGAAAGTTATAATTTGTTCATTTAAATTATTTAATACATTTTCTTCTAAATATTCTAAAACTAATTGAGCTATAACACTGGAAATAGGACTTCCCATTGCTACACCATCAATTTGTTGGTAGAAGTTATTTTCATATTGAAAATAGTTTGTACCAAGAGCAAATTGAATTGCTTCTATAAAATCGGTTTTAGGAATATTTGTATAATTTTTGATAATAACCCATTTGTCAATAATTATTATTGGAACCAAAGAATTTGGAATATTGGTATAAAGAGAAACAACATCTAATGAGAAAAATTTGTAATTGTTAGGTATTTTCAAAGTTTTAAGATGGTCTACTAGATCGAGAGAATTTTTGATATAATAAGGATTTTGATTTACTATATTTTTCAATATTGAAGAAAGAAATTTAGAGAGATTATATAGAGCTGATTGAATATAAGAGACGATAGGTCTTAAGACGGCCACAGCCGCAATGAGAAATTTTTGAAAAAAAGATAAATAGTACCCTATTATTATTATTCTTTGACTCTTCAAAATCAAAATAATTTGGACCTATTTCGAACATTACGTGGGTGAAGGTTTCTGTGGTTTCCCTTACCATCTAATAATAACAAATTTGAATGTTAATATTGGACTGAATAGCACGTAATAAATAACAAAGAACGGCCACAGCCGAAAAAAATTTTAGTGAAACAGTAGTCTGTTTCTATAAAAATTTTTCAAATCAATAAATGTCAAAGAAATTTCAATTTTTTTCAAAAGTTTCGATAAAGCCTCGAATGTCGTGGCGAAACGTCAACTTTTTAATAAAATCGAGTTTTTTAAGATTCAACAAGCCTGTTATTGCTAATAATTATCAAGAGATTAGAAATAGTTCACAGGCAACAACAATTCGAATAAATATATATATATATATATATATATATATATATATATATATATATATATATATAATAATAATAAAGCGATGAAAAAAAAATACACTCATGCAGGAAATTGAATTGTCTTTCCAACAAGGTGCTCCTCGACCCCTTTTCAAAAATGAGAGCTGTTAGGGGTTGCGGCTAGAAGGGTAGTGACATCAAACTCATTTGAACACCCTTATTTGTCCCCCTTTCAACAAAATTTGACCTGTCTGAGCGTTTTTTCGTTATTACATCCCAAAACTCAAAATTCGGGGTGGTTGATGCAATACTGAGTCACTCTGTATAGTAATAAAGCGATGAAAAAAAATACATTCATACAGGAAATTGAATTGCCTTTCCAAAAAGATGCTGCTCGACCCCTTTTCCATATTCAAAAATGAGAGCTGTTAGGGGTTGCGGCTAGAGGGGTAGTGATATTAAACTCATTTGAACACCCTTATTTGTCCCCCTTTCAACAAAATTTGACCTGTCTGAGCGTTTTTTCGTTATTCCATCCCAAAGCTCAAAATTTGGGGTGGAAAATTATGGATGGCCCAACCTGTATATATATATATATATATATATATATATATATAAATATATATATATATATATATATATATATATATATATATATATATATATATATATATATACATATATATATCAGTGGCGGCTCGTGAGATGTTGGTTTGAGGAGGCTACAAGAGGTGTTAAAAAATACACCATAGGCGAACATTTTTAGGTCAACCGCCTTATAATTTAAAGAAAATCAAAGTAAAACAAGCACCCTAAAATATTAAATAGGTACCTATTCGAGGAATTAATTAATTGTTGCCCAGCAAGAACCAACGGGGAAGTGAGACTTTTTTCTTGCCAGAAATATGCCCCTCCCAAAAATAGATTGAAATAAAATTCTGGTCATAAAAGTCAAACAAAACTTAATGAAATAACAACAAAATAAAATAATAAAATATACATTTAGACCTAAACAAAAAAATTTAAATTAATTCTTTGGTATAGACATCTATTTTTTTATAGATATAATAAAAACATTGTCTTTTTGATAATAAAATTCATCTATTTCATGAATTTTATACTTTTATGAACTCGGAGGTTAGGTTAGTAAGGTTAGAAAAAGTCAGGTCAGCTCAAGTTTAAAAAAAAAAAAGATGACCCAGCGACAAAATCTGTATTCAATCATATTCGGCTTTTGCATGCCAAAATAAGCTATAATCCGAAATTTCAAGAAAATCGGGGCAGTCTGTTGTATTATCGATAATTACCATAACTCCTGCATAGATGCCAGTTCCAAACAGAGACATTTTCCCTAGTCAAAGTAAACACTGCCAACAAAATAATTTATTTTTTAACTGCGATCCGGTTAGCCAAGGATGTCTCTCATAATTTCTGATATTAAAACCGCGATTCTGTTGGTTGTTACGTTGCACCAAATTGTTTAATTCCGGGGTAGGTCGCAATGTTTTCATTAAAACTTTATCGTTTTAACTTAGTGCACTAAAGTTATGGGATAACAAATATTCCAGTTAGTCACCATTGAAATTTTTTAAATTAGCTTTAGTAACCGAACTCATTTTAAAAACTATACGGGAGCAAAATAAATTATAAATCACCGCTCCGGCTTAGCCTCCATAGTCGCCCCTGAATGAATATATATATATATATATATATATATATATATATATATATATATATATATATATATATATCAGTGGCGGCTCGTGAGGTGTTGGTTTAAGAAGGCTACAAGAGGTGTTAAAAAATACACCATAGGCGAAAATTTTTGGGATTTCAAGGTCAACCGCCTTATAATTTGAAGAAAATCAAAGTAAAACAAGCACTCTAAAATATTAAATAGGTACCTATTCGAGGAATTAATCAATTGTTGCCCAGCAAGAACCAACGGGGAGGTGAGACGTTTTTCTTGTCAGAAATAAAATAGGTCCCTCCCAAAAATAGATTGAAATAAAATTCTTGTCATAAAAGTCAAACAAAACTTAATAAAATAACAACAAAATAAAATAATTTAAATAAATTCTTTGGTATAGACATCTATTTTTTATAGATATAATAAAAACATTGTCTTTTTGATAATAAAATTCATCTATTTCATGAATTTTATACTTTTATGAACTCGGAGGTTAGGTTAGTAAGGTTAGAAAAAGTCAGGTCAGCTCAAGTTTAAAAAAAAAAAAGATGACCCAGCGACAAAATCTGTATTCAATGATATTCGGCTTTTGCATGCCAAAATAAGCTATAATCCGAAATTTCAAGAAAATCGGGGCAGTCTGTTGTATTATCGATAATTACCATAACTCCTGCATAGATGCCAGTTCCAAACAGAGACATTTTCCCTGCGATCCGGTTAGCCAAGGATGTCTCTCATAATTTCTGATATTAAAACCGCGATTCTGTTGGTTGTTACGTTGCACCAAATTGTTTAATTCCGGGGTAGGTCGCAATGTTTTTATTAAAACTTTATCGTTTTAACTTAGTGCACTAAAGTTATGGGATAACAAATATTCCACTAAGTCACCATTGAAATTTTTTAAATTAACTTCAGTAACCGAACTCATTTTAAAAACAATACCTACGCCTAATTAAAACCAAAACAAACTATTTTCGTCCAAGACGTTCTTAAATTTATTTCCAAGATACCCTTTTTAATTACTTGACCTGTTATATGTGTTAAAATACCGTAGTTAAATGTTCGTGTAGTTATATTTTAATTAGAGATTATTAGGCTCTAAACATACTGAAGAAGGAGACACAT